>SEYY01003985.1:0-11440 GCA_009176605.1 Armadillidium nasatum
TGGCTTAAGCTCTCTTGCAATTCTACAACTAAATTTATTTGTTCTGTTTATTTACCTCCTAATTCTACCGATTTTCCAAAATTCTTCGACTATTAAGCTACTAAATAAAGCACATTCTGCCTACTTCTCCTTTCTCCGAAATCATCCTTTTAGGTGATTTCAATGTTCACGACCGCCAATGGATTTCAACTAGTTCTCATGATCCAGCTGGTGAACCCGCCTACAACTTTTCTATCCAGAATAACCTTGTGCAGTTGGTGCAACTCCCTACCCGTATTCCTGACGGTCCTGGTAATGAACCCATACTAGATCTTTTCCTTACTTCTTATCCTTCTCCTTATACTGTTAAACTCTTTCCTCCTCTGGGTTCATCCGTTCATTTTCTTATCTCCGTATCTTGTTCTGTCTTTTCAAGTCTTCCGCAAGAACGCCCCCCGCCTTCGGCGAGGAGACGTTTGTGGCACTTCGGTGCTGCTAACTGGTCTGGCTTGCGGTTATACTTCACTGATTTCCCATGGAATGAATGAGAATATTGAGAACAGATGAAGGTTTGAGTTGTGTTTCCGAAGAAGATGTCATAGTTGTGTCGAAGATTGTGTCGAGTAGAAAGATGGAGGAAGTGAGTTTTTGAGGCATTGAAAAAAAACCATATTTTCTCTGCCCCAATTGGAAATACGAGAAAGATCAGAGGTCAGTTGCTCCAAGGCCATCCTTCTTGAATCTATCAACTTCTGTTGGGAGGGACGTCTTTCAAATTGAAAGGAGTAATGAAGGGTTGAGTCATCGGCATAGGAGTGTATAGGAAACGAAGTAATAGAGAGAAAATCATTGATGAAAATTAGAAAAAGAGTTAGGGATAGGACAGATCCTTGAGGAGTACCAATTTTTATAGATTTATAGGATGAACGGTGGCCGTCTACAACAGCTGCTATAGAACGACAGGAATGGAAATTAAAGAGAAGGTCACAGAGAGAAGGATAGATTCCGAAAGAGGGAAGTTTGGAAATCAATGCTTTGTGCCAGACTCTATCGAAGGCTTTCAATATGTCTAGCGCCACAGCGAAAGACTCACCGAAACCACGGAGAGCGAAGGACCAAGAGTCAGAAAGTAGGGAAAGAAGATCACCAGTAGAACGTTCTTTACGAAAGCCATACTGGCGATCAGATATAAGATTAGAATAATTGAGATGTTTCCAAATCTTCCTGTTAAGGATAGATTTGAAAACTTTAGAAAGAACGGAGGTTAAAGAAATTGGACAGTAATTAGAGGGTTGAGAGGGGTCCCCTTTCTTCGGCACAGGCTGAATGAGCGCACGTTTCCAGCAAGAAGGGAAGGTCGAAGTAGAGAGGCAAAGAGAACAAGTTTTGAGAACCGCAGGAGGAATACCATCAGGACCATACGCCTTCTTAGTGTTAAGCTCAGAGTGAGCAGAAATGACATCTTTAGAAGAAAATTTAATATTAGGCATAAATGAGTTGGAGGGGGTTGAAGGAGGAGGAATAGATCCGGAATCGTCTAAAGAAGAGGTAGAAGCAAAAGTTTGAGCGAAGAGTCCAGCTTTAGTAGAAGGAAAAATGGCAGTTGTGCCATCAGAAGAAACTAGAGGAGGGAAAGAGGAAGAAGCAAATTTAGAGTTGATATTTTTTGCAAAATGCCAGAAAGGGCGATCTTTCTTGGAAAGATCCCATTTCTTCTCTCTCTAAACAAGCTTCTAAGAAGTTTGGTGTTCTGAGGCGCCTTCGTGGTTTTTTTACTCCACCCCAGTTGCTTGCTTTGTATAGTGGTGTTGTTCGCCCCTGTATGGAGTACGCCTCGCACATCTGGGGTGGTTCCACACATACAGCTCTTCTTGAAAAGGTGGAGTCAAGGGCTTTTCGTCTTATCAACTCTCCCGCTCTTACCAACTCTCTCCAATCTTTCTTCCCGTCAAATTGTTGCGTCACTCTCTCTATACTATCGCTATTACAACGGACATTGTTCTTCTGAACTCTCACGTCGCATACCTCCTCCATTGAGAAGGACTAGTGCGATACGACTTTCTACACAATCTCATTCTTCCTCTGTCCAACTCTCTGACCCCAGCCTTAACCGCTACGCTCAAAATCTTGCATATATTCTACTGGTAAATCTGGAACACACTCCCTTTATTTGTTTTCCCAACTTCCTTTGACTTGTACACTTTTAAACGCCGTGTATCGGGTCACGTTGACCATTAGCGACCGGATTCCTAATACTCCTCAACTCTGGTGGATATTGGTAGGCCTCCGACCTCTACCTCCTTTTCAGTCAATCAACCTTACTTTTCAGCTCCACTTCTACTTCTATTCAATCTTATGTCGATGACTCAGCTCCCCATCAGTCTACTCATTTCAAATCTGCTCCCTCGTTTGCTTCTAGAATTGCTTCTCTTCTTCAAGTTTCTGACTATTTTTCCGATGTAGATGGGATTTTACGGCGGTGTCGTCTCAATCTTGTGAAATTCAACTCTCTAAAAACTAAACATCTTCACATCTCCTTCTCGAAAACACCTCCCAACTTTCCTATCTCATTCGACGGATTTCCGGTCTCACCTGTAAACTTAACATTCTTAGTCTGAATAAACAATAAACTTTCTTGGATACCTCATATCACAATAATAGTTGCTAAGGATGCTTCTAAGATATTGGGAATATTGTTCAGAATACGGAATTCTTTTTCTTCTTTAATTCTTTTCAAATTACATATGGGTCTTATCTGCCCTTGCATAGAGTACTGTTCTTACGATTCTGGAGGCTCCTGGTTTCGCCCTTATTTTGGATATGATTGAGTCTAAAGCTAAAAGATTGATAAACTGTCCACTACTTTCAAACTCTGCGATGTAACGTTGGTGCACAATCTCTTTTCGATAAGTACTACATCGACAGATACTTTTTGAAATTAATCTCTCGCATTCCACCATCATGCATCGTTCTCACAGCACAAGAGGTGCATCCATGCTTTCTCATGAATTTTGTGTGAATATGGTAGACCCCAGGCTTGTCCGATGTGGTGCCTCCTTCATTACGGCCACTTTTGCTCTGGGGAACTAACTACCTTCATATGTTTTTCCTGCTACTTTTAATCATCTACTTAAGGCCTCCGCCGATGCTCACCTGAGAGATCTACGTTAGGCTCTGGGTTGGGTGGCTTTCTCTTGTTTTATATTTATGCCTCCTCCTTTGAAAATAAATTATAGATACTCCACTGAAAATAAATTAAAAAAATTTTCACCTAATATATATATATATATATATATATATATATATATATATATATATATATATATATATATATATATATATATATATATATATATATATATATATATATATATATATATATATATATATATATATATATATATATATATATATATCTCTCACCTGACTGGTCTGGACTTCGTTTGAGCACACCATTGGTTCGGAGCTCGTCGGACTAGGAGTATTCTTTAGTGTAATTAATTAATAAACATAGTTTGAAAGAATTCACCAGCATGTTAATGGTACCAACACTAAAAATTATTACTTTTAGGATGAAGCTTCCAATAATTCATATTGGGCCTCAATGTATGCATTCTCATGCCACTTATATATATATATATATATATATATATATATATATATATATATATATATAATATATATATATATATATATATATATATATATATATATATATATATATATATATATATATATATATATATATATATATATACAGAGAGAGAAAGAGAGAGAGAGAGAGAGCACATTCAACACAAGATTTATTCCCTTGTATAAAACTATGTCTCTTTCAATTAAAACTCAACTGTTCAAAGAGTTCTTTCTCTCTGAGATAGCAATGAATTCAACTTATTGCAACAAATGATTCGAACTACCGATGAGGTTTGAACTCTAAAGGAAGACTTACTCTATTGATTCAAATATTATGGGAATATTTTTCACGTGTTTTAATATTTTTCAGATTGCTCATACAATATTACGATCTTTTGATTTTATATTTTAATTTTACAGTTTACATCTTTCTGATATATATATATATATATATATATATATATATATATATATATATATATATATATATATATATATATATATATATATATATATATATATATATATATATATATATATATATATATATATATATATATTATATATATATGACATTGTATTAAGGTTGGCCTCTGGATAATGTCTGTTTCATCTATAAAGCTTTGTTGACTTCTATCAAAACAAATGGAGCTTCATAATTGGCCTGAACATTCTTCATGAGAAGAGAACCTTTCTCCCCCCTCTCTCTCTCTCTCTCTCTCTCTCTCTCTCTCTCTCTCTCTCTCTCTCTCTCTCTCTCATTCTTTTATTTGTTTCGCTGCTTCAATGATTTTCGTCTTCCCCTGTTATTAATATTTTGCTCATTGCTATTATTTTCATTGGTTTCTTTTTTCTCTCTCTCTCTCTCTATGTTCTTAGTCTTGCTCTTAGTTTTACTTTTATTCTATTGATTCCTTTCTATTCAAAATTTTATTGGCTTAACCGAAAAGAATATATATATATATATATATATATATATATATATATATATATATATATATATATATATATATATATATATATATATATATATATATATATATATATATATATATATATATATATATATATATCACGAGAATTGTGCACATAACAAAAGCAGAGTCAGATTAAATGTCGACATGTCTAAATAAAAATATGGATCTAAAAGTGTTCAAGTGCTTGTAAATTGGGAAAATAGTTAAAGGGAGTGTAATCAGGGATTTTCCAATGGAGTACATATACAATTAAATATATCAGTTAAGTCTAGGGTTAGGAAGTAGTGCAGAGAAAGGCTTAAACTGTGTGGAAAGATGTCTTTTACGAGTCCTTCTCAACAGAGGTGGTTTCAGACTGGAGTATTCGGAAAAGTAGTGTGCTTTCTTTAATAGCGCTTAGGTAAAGAGAGTGATGAAACAATGAGACTGGAGAGAGTCAGTGGGAACAAAAAGGTGATAAAACGAAAAGTTCAAGATTATTTTTGCAAGTAGAACTACCCCATATGTGTGTTGAAGACTCCATAATATTTCAAACATATATTTGGTGAGAAAAATAATTTGATCCTTCCAAGAAATATCAGAAGGAAAAGAAACGCCAAGAATATAAGGAAAAACGGAGATTTGAGTTGTGTTTTGAAGTTGTTATTGTTTTGTGCAAGATTAAGTCCAATAAAAAGAAGAATGAACTGAGTTTATGAAACATTGAAAACATCCAAATTTATTGTTTTTCTTCAACAAGAAATTCAAGAAAGATCAGAGGTCAATTTTCCTAATGATACCCTTAATGCTTGGAGATGTTTTCCTGGGATATTCCAACGTTAATTAATTATAATTGGCTTGAACTAAAATAAACTAAAAATTATTTATAAAATAATTAACAAATAATATTCAATTTTAGTTTACACCAGTTTGATGTTTATGAACTATCAAACAATGTTCAAAATAATCTTGAGTTGTAACATTGAGCAATAAGAATTATACACGTGCGAACATATGCAGGCCTGAGCGAATAAGGAGAGCATATTTTCACAATGATCGTATTTGCTTACCAGATTTAAGACTGTTAAGACTGTGCCCTTCTCTTTCATTTTTGTTCGCCTTTCAATTTTGTTACTTCTCTTTTCAATAGCAAAAAAATCTAAAACATTTGTTTAACAATTACAGGGAATAATAGTGAAGAAGCAGAATCCTATAAGAACTCCAAAATAATTAAAAATAAAGGCTTCTTCGCAAATGGAATACTTCGTCACCTGAAAAACAAACATTCTTAAAGACTAAAACACTGTCATCTCTCTCTCTCTCTCTCTCTCTTCTTTCTTTCTTTTCTCTCTCTCTCTCTCTCTCTCTCTCTCTCTCTCTCTCTCTCTCTTTTTCTATATCACTCTTAATCTCACGATTCTTTATCCTCTTCGACTATTAAAGGAAATAAAAATCTGTTAATAATTATTAAAACTTAAATAAAAATTTGCTATCAATTATTAAAATATTAAAAAATAAACAAATATTTATTAAAAATTTAGAAAAATAAATAAATAAAAATTTATAAAAAAATTTAAAAATTATACATAAAAATCAGAAAAGATAATTAAAAATAAATAAAAATTAAGAAAATGAATAAAAATAATTAAAAATAAATAAAAATTAAGAAAATGAATAAAAATAATCAAAAATAAAAGAAAGAATAGCAGATAAATATAAAATGCAACACCATCCCCACCCCATACTACTCTCTAAATGATAGTTAAATCTACACAGAGGTACCCAAAGAGGACTCTATCTGTCTTCCAGGATGCTTAGTCCACTTTAAAAGTTATCCACAGAAGGTAAGGAACCCAATTCCCTTTAAGGAATATTTGTTTGTGCCACAAGAGATGGGATTGCAAACAACGTTAAAAGTACATCAATATCGTTGTTAAAACGCTCTTCTTAGTTATTATTATTATTATTATTATTATTATTATTATTATTATTATTATTATTATTATTATTATTATTATTTAATTTTCTTTATTAACTTAATAAACTTTCTTAAAGTTCTATTTCTTGCTACAAGTAAAGTCTTCAGAAGAGGCATGCGATAGTTAGTGTTAAGTTTAAGCCTAAAAAAAGGTAATTACTACGCGTTTGGTCTAATATATGAACATATGGCAGTCAGGGTCAATCTTAGGCCTGAAAACCAATTGACCTTGTGAACACCTGCGCATTAGGCCTAATATAGGGACAGGTGACAGTCAGGCATAAAGCAAATTCACCTAGAAAACAGCTATGCATTGAACCTAAGATATCCTTTCTACGGAGAATTCATTTGGGTTAAAACAGTTTCACCTTGCATGCTTTTCGATAATTTCTCACATATTGATTTTATTATTATTATTATTATTATTATTATTATTATTATTATTATTATTATTAGCATTACTGTATCAGTAGTAGTGGCAGGAGCAGTAGTAAAGGAAATACATACGTTCACTATAGGAAACTTTTTCAAACTTCAATACCCTGACAGCGTCTTATTCTCTCAGATATACACACACACATACACACAAATACAAACACATAGTCTTCTCTCTCTTTTAATCTTACTATTCTTTACCATTTTCAACCTTTTATTATTATTATTATTATTACTATTATTATTATTATTATTATTATTATTATTATTATTATTATTATTATTATTATTATTATTATTATTATTATTATTATTATTATTATTATTATTATTATTATTATTATTATTATTATTATTATTATTATTATTATTATTATATTATTATTTTATTATTATTATATTATTATTATTATTATTATTATTATTATTATTATTATTATTATTATTATTATTATTATTATTATTATTATATTGCGATATTTTTGCAATATATCAACTTATTATTTTTCCTTAAGTAGTGATAAAGCGACAGTAGTTGAAGTATCAGTAATAGAGACAGTAGTGGTAGTAGCACCATAGGTAGAGATACAGAGCAGTATCAAGTATCCTAACTATGTGGTGAAGAAACACTGAAGTTAAATTTCATAATTTTCCAACTCACCAATGTTCAACACTTGTTGACTAATGTTTTAAAACTTCACGTATGAAAGAATAAATGTTCTACACATTGTTCACCTGTTTCAGAGTAGAAGTAAAATAAGTTAGTATGAAGAAAGAAAATTTAGCAAAGTAATATTTTTGTTTAACTTCATAATAAGTAAATAAATATTTAACAGCAAAGTTTTTTCAGTATGTTCGTATTTTACTTAAAAATTACAAGTAAACAGAGTAATTGACATTTATATAAAACTATATTTTAATATACATATAATGTACACATAATGTCACATTGAATTCCCTCTATAGTATAAAATCCCAAACTGATTACAGTTAAGTACAATGTTTATATACTTAACACTGCGAACACACACATACACATACAAACACACACACACACACACATATATATTATATATATATATATATATATATATATATATATATATATATATATATATATAATATATATATATATATATATATATATATATATATATATATATATATATATATATATATATATATATATATTATATATATATATAATATATATATATATATATATAAATATATATATATATATATATATATATATATATATATATATATATATATATATATATATATATATATATATATATAATAATTATACCTCTGGTGGGCAAAGGCCAGAGGTCTACCAAGTTACCAACAGAGTTAGGGAACAATCCAGAAATTGGGTCAATTTAAAAGGCTGACATGTCCCGACACACGGTTTTCATAGGTGTGTAAGTTGTAGGAAGTTGGAAAAATAGATAAAGGGAGTGTGTTCCAGACTTTACCAGTACAGTACATGTAAGATTAAGCATAGCTGTTAAGTATGGTGTCGGAAAGTTTTACACAGAAAGGATGAGACTGTGCAGAAAGGCGTGTCGCACTAACCCTTCTCAATGGAGGGTATGCGACAAGAGAGTTCAAAAGAGCAGTGTCCGTTGCAATAGCGATAGAAGAGAGAGAGAGTGACGCAACAATTCGACAGGTATAAAGAGATTGACGAGAGTTAGTAAGAGCAGGAGAGTTGATGAGACGAAAAGCCTTAGGGAAGATTGAAGTAGAGAGACAAAGACGAAATAGTTTACCAAGGCAGGGTGCAAGCTCGGAAACACGTTTTGAGGAATACCATCGGAACCATACGCCTTCTTAGTATTAAGTTCAGAGAGAGCAGAAATGACACCTTTTGAAGAAATTATAATTTTAGGCATAACTGAGCTGGAGGGGGTTGAAGGAGGAGGAATAGCTCCGGAATCGGCTAAGGTAGAGTTAGAGGCAAAAGTTTGAGCAAAGAGTTCAGCTCTAGAAGAAGGTAAAACAGCAGTTGTGCCGTCGGAAGATACTAAAGGAGGGAAAGAGAAAGTAAGCAAAGTTAGAGTTGACATTTTTTGAAAAATACCAGAAAGAGGGTGAGGAAGAGGAACCAAAAAGATTATTTCATTTTCTACGGAGAAAAGAGATTTTTGTGTTACGAAGGATAGATTTTTCACGATTCCGGGATGAAATATAAGCAGGAGTTTCTGGAGTTTGGAGAAGATGGTTAATCTCTGAAGGCAACATTCCTGAGGCGGATAGCGCGAGAACAAGCAGAGTTAAAACAAGGTTTGTTAGGTTTAGTAGAAAAAAAAAGAAAGTGGAATGTACTCCTCCATGCCTGAGAGAATCATATCAGTAATGTGTTCTGCACACTCCGAAGGACCCCTTCCACGGAAGCAATAATCATTCCACAGGAAGTACGACAGCAAGTTCGACCAGCTTGCGGCAACGAAATGCCACAAATGTTTCCTTTCAGTCTTTCCTGCGGAAGACTTGAAGTAATAGAAGATGCTACAGAGATAAGAAGGTGATCGGATTAACCCAGAGGAGGAAAGAGTTTAACAGTATAAGGAGAAGGATTAGAAGCTAGGAAAAGGTCAAGAATGTTGGGTTCATCTCTAAGACGATCAGGGATACGAGTATGGAGCTGCACCAACTGCTCTAGGTCGTTTTGGATAGTTGAAATGGAAGGCACGTTCACCAGCTGTATCATGAGAGCTAGAAGAAAGGCATTGGAGGTGGTGAACAATGAAATCACCTAATATGATAATTTCAGAGAAAGGAGAAGAAGAGAGAATGCGCTCTAATTTGAAGTTTAAATAGTCGAAGAATTTAGGATAGTCAGTAGGATTAGGAGGTAAATAAAAAAAACAAATTAATTTAGTCGTAGAATGGTAAGAGAGCATAAGCCATAAGGTGAAGAATTCAGAAGATTCCTTATTAAAGACGCGAGAACAAACAACATCGTTGCGCACGTATGTACAACAACCGCCTTTGGCTGAAAATTGAGTATAGAGACAGTTGAGGAGACAGAATAGGGTCTGCTGTCAGAACGCTCAAAAATCTGAGTTTCGGGCAAGAATAAGAGGTGAGGTCTAGAAGAAGAGAGGTGATGTTCAACAAAGTGGAAATATTAGTGAAGACCTCGAATGTTGCAGAAATTAATGAAAAAATAGACCGTGCATCAGGACAAGCCGGCTGCAGAGTCTTCGTGGCACCAACACCATCACCGAAGGCCACCAACTCCCAAGTTGTGATTGGGGAAGGGGTGGATGAGGGGCTATTTTTTGAAGCCGCCCCCCCCGGACCTTCTCCGAGGATACTTTTGTTCATGCCAACAAAAGAATCCTCGGAGGGTGTCTGTAATAGTGTTTTATGTGTGTTAAGGAGAGCCTACTTCGTGTAGAAGGTGGAGATGAGTACGAAAGAGAGCGAACCATTGGGCAACTTGATGAGATGGGAAGTATCCTTAACTTTATGATATGATGGTAATCTCATCACCTCGGGAGCGCTACTTCCCTCCCCTATATATATATATATATATATATATATATATATATATATATATATATATATATATATATATATATATATATATATATATATATATATATATATATGGGTGTAAATCCAACTCCACGTCCTCGTCGTACACCCTGGTAACGAGGGAAGGAATATTCCTTCCTTCGGCAAACGGAGCTCATGGTTGGGGCAGGATAGGCTTAGCAAGCCACTGCCCGACATTACCTGCTTGCAATACCCAAGACTCAGCCTCGGAACAGAACAGATTTAATAGGTTACGAACTAGGCACCGAAAATGGACTACGAATCTGGACACTCTTAAAAAATTTAGATGTGCAACGTTGAATGTAGCGACGTATGGGAATAAGGAGGAGGAGATTGTGAGAATGATGGAGAGGAGAAGGATTGATCTGCTTGGGATGGCGGAGATGAGAATGAGAGGGATGGAGGAAGCAAGAGATATAGGAGGCGGTTATGTGTTGATGTACAGAGGAGTGGAAGAGGGTTTTAGGAAACACGGTGTTGGATTCGTGTGGGACCAAGAGTTATGACGGAGAGATTAATGATATGTAGTTTAAGAATTGGGAAGAAAAATTACCATGTGTTCCAAGTGTATGCCCCCCAACAGGGACACACAGATGAGGAGAAGGAAGAGTTTATGGAGCTGATGGAGAGGTGGTTTGGTTTGAAACAGGAAGAAAATAGTGTGTGCCTTTTGATCGGTGATTTCAATGCGAGAGTGGGAAAGAGGAGAAGTGAGGTGGAGGAGGTTGTGGGAAATTTTGGAGAGGAGGAAAGAAATGTGGAGGGGGAAAGATTGTTGGATTTCTGTATGAGGAAGAATCTTAAAATTATGAACACCTTTTTCGAACACAGAATGGCACATATATACACCAGGTACAGGTGGAACAACAATACAGGAGAGTTTGAT
>SEYY01003987.1:0-5000 GCA_009176605.1 Armadillidium nasatum
AATCACAAGTAAATATGGCAAATTTAATAAATATATTTATACAATATTTAAACAAATTAATAATATTTTATTTTCCCTTTCAACACTCCCATTTACCGTACCACTCACGGATCGGAGATATGCTTGGGTTAGAATACTCCTTTAGACAAATATTTGTATGCCACATATTTATTAAAAAAATTTTATATAAAATTTTCAGTGAAAAAGTCTAATTGTTTACGATAATTATGAATAAAAAGATGGTTATTTTAAATATTAGAAAGGTCTAGTATATTTATAGCTAACATATAGAACTTATATAAAATATATAACATATATAACTTAACATATATGACATATATAACATGTGTAACAAATAACTTACATACATATAACATTTAACATACATTTATAACTTATATAACATATATATAACATAATATATTTGTAAAAAATAACTTACTGTAAGCAGTGAGCAGCAGTTAAAACAAATCTGTCTGTGATTAAAACTCCTCCACAAAAAAATGATTCATCCTCTTTCTTCAAAAGTGCAGCCATCCAAGGCCAATCTTTCGGGTTCGCAGGTTTTCCTCCAATGATGCGATTTACATTAGATTTCTTGTCGTTAAATCCGCATACTAATAATATAATAATAATAATAATATAATATATATAATATATATATAATATATAATAATAATAATAATAATAATAATAATAATAATAATATAATAATAAAATAATAATAATAATAATAATAATATATAATAATAATAATAATAATAATAATAATAATAATAATAATAATAATAATAATAATAATATAATAATAATAATAATAATAATAATAATAATAATAATAATAATAATAATAATAATAATAATAATAATAATAATAATAATAATAATAATAATAATAATAATATAATAATAATAATAATAATAATAATAATAATAATAATAATAATAATAATAATAATAATAATAATAATAATAATAATAATAATAATAATAATAATAATAATAATAATAATAATAATAATAATAATAATAATAATAATAATAATAATAATAATAATAATAATAATAATAATAATAATAATAATAATAATAATAATAATAATAATAATAATAATAATAATAATAATAATAATAATAATAATAATAATAATAATAAGAATAATAATAATAATAATAATAATAATAATAATAATAATAATAATAATAATAATAATAATAATAATAATAATAATAATAATAATAATAATAATAATAATACATAATAATAAATTAACACTCTCAGTGTGAACGACATGATAAATATACCAGCCTTTGATATTTTATAAATATCTATAAATTAGTAATGAATTAGAATGAGTGTCTTGCGCAATAATAATTTAGGTAATTAGAAAAAAAAACTTGAAGGTTTCTGAATAAATAAATTAGATCTGAAAATAATTATTGAAATAATTGATTAATATTTTTATTATAATGGTTATTATAATGGGTATCCTCTTGGGTATTTAATATTAAAGAGCCGAATTTGAAAGGATGCCCAAGAGACAATTTGTTCAAAATAAATGAATGTTACTTTTGAGAGTAGCAATAATAATAATATTAATAATAATAATAATAATAATAATAATAATAATAATAATAATAATAATAATAATAATAATAATAATAATAATAATAATAATAATAATAATAATAATAATAATAATAATAATAATAATAACAATAATAAAATTAATAACAACATAATAATAATAATAATAATAATAATAATAATAATAATAATAATAATAATAATAATGATAATAATAACAAAAACAATATCAAAAATAATAATAATAATAATAATAATAATAATAATAATAATAATAATAATAATAATAATAACAATAACAATATCAAAAATAATAATAATAATAATAATAATAATAATAATAATAATAATAATAATAATAATAATAATAATAATAATAATAATAATGATGATGATATATATGGTAAATGTAAGGAAAAAGATTTGAGAAAGGAAGAGCTCCCTTGGAAGAGTTCAAAGAATACAATACAAAGATGAAAGGATAATGAGAGGCGAATATTTGTATTTTAAAACTTTATGCGTTTATTGATCATTACCAATGCGTTATTAACGAATAATACTACAGTTTATGCGTTTCTTGTATTTTATGTGTATATCATTACTTCCATTATTATCTCGTAACGCAGAGTACGCGTGAAGAATGGATTTGAAAAGAAAGTAACTCATGTTTTTAATGCGTTATTTTATGTGTTAATTACGCATTTGTGATAGCCGACAAAATTAATAGGCAAAAACGCATAAAACTGAGTTGAAAATAGGCAAAAGAGTTGTTGCTTTTGTGGTTCTTCAAATTACGAAAAATAATTAAAATGTTTTTATTATATATATATATATATATATTAGGGATGAAGTGAAGTATCGGTATCGGTATCGGTATCGGCAAGTATCGGCATATTTTCCGATACCGGTATCGGTATCGGTATCGGTATCGACCATTTCAGTATCGGTATCGGTATCGGCAAAATTTTTGGATAAGAGTAAAGTATCGGTATCGGTATCGGTATCGGTAGTAGTATCGGCATATTTTCCGATACCGATACCGGTATCGGTATCGGTATCGGTATCTGGTAATTTTTAGGTATCGGTATCGGTATCGGTATCGGTAAAAATTTTGGTATCGCTCCATCCCTAATATATATATATATATATATATATATATATATATATATATATATATATATATATATATATATATATATATATATATATATATATATATATATCGTCCGGTGGAAAATGCTAGAGACCTATTAATCTCCACCAGGGTAGAGGGAATATCAAAATCAGAGTCCAATTAAAAGCCAACATATTCCGATAAACAGCGTTTAAAGTATGAAGTCAAAGGAAGTTTGAAATATTGAAAGGAAACTATAGTAGAACGACCGTGAAAGAAATCAGAGGGAAGGCCACAGAGATGAGGATGGATTCCGTAAGATGGAAGTTTGGAGATCAAAGCTTTGTGTTTGAGTCTACCAAAGGGTTTCGATATGTCTAGAGCTACAGCGAAAAATTCATCAAAATGTCGAACAGCGGAAGACCAAGAGTCAGAGAGAAGAGAGGAAAGATCATCATTAGAGCGTTTCTTACGAAAACCATACTGACAATCAGAGATAAAATTAGAAGAATGGAGGTGTTTCCAGATCTTCTTGATAAGGATAGATTTGAAAACTGAAATATGAATATAGTTAGAGGGCTAAGAGGGGTTCCCCCTATTTTGGCATAGCCTTCATTAGCTGACGCTTCCAACAAGAAGGGAAGGTCGTAGTGAAACAAAGAAAGACGAAATAGTTTACCTAAGCAAGGTGCAAGCTTAGAAGTACAAGTTTTGATAGCCACAGGAGGGATATTATCAGGACCGTATGACTTCTTAGTGTTAAGTTCAGAGAGAGCAGAAATTATATCTTTGGAAGAGATTAAATATTAGGTATAAATGAGTTGGAAGGGGTTGAAGGGGGAGGTATAGATCCGGAATAGCCTAAGATGGAATTAGTGGCAAAGGTTTAAGAGAAGAGTTCAGTTTAAGTAGAAGGCCAAACTGCAGTTGTGCTTTCACAAGATACAAGAGGAGGGAAAGAGGAAAACAGAGTTAGAGTTAACATTTTTTTGCAAAATGTCATAAAGAGCGTGAGAAAAAGAGACCAGAAAGTTTATTGAATTTACAACAAAATAATGAGTTTTTGTGGTTACGAAGAATAGATTTTGCATAATTCAGGGATGAAATGTAAGTTGTAGGAAGTTTCTAGAGTTTGAAGAAGATGGTAATCTCGTGAAAGCAGCACCTCTGCGGCGAATATCATGAGAGCAAGTAGAGTTAAACAAAGGTTTGTTAGGTTTAGTTGATGGAAAAGAATATGGAATGTACACCTCCATGCCAGAGAGAGTCATCTTCTTGTTTATGCGCTCTGCACATTCAGAGGGATCCCTAACAAGGAAACGTTAATCATTCCATGGAAAATCAGAAAAATAAAACCGCCAGGCAGACCAGTTAGCAGCAGCACATAAGTAGCAAAAACATCTCCTCGACAAAGGCGAGGGCAGATCTTTCGGATGACTTGAAGAGATAGATAAGAAGGTGATAGGATAAACCCAGAGAAGGAAAGAATTTAACAGTATAAGGAAAGATCAGATATGTTGGGTTCATCACCAAGATGGACAGGGTAATGGGTAGGGAGTTGCACCAACTATTCAAGGTTACTTTCAATAGAAAAGTGGCAGGCTAGTTCAGCTGGATCATGAGAACTAGATGAAAGCTAAAGTCGGTGGTGAACGTTGAAATTACTTAAAATGATTATATCCGAGATAGAAAAGAAGAAAACATGTGTTCTACTTTGGAGTTTAAATAGTCGAAGAATTTTTTATAATCTGTAGGATTAGGTGATAAATAGACAGAACGAATAAATTTTGTTGTAGAATTGAAAGAGAACGTAAATCATTGAGTAGAGAATTCAGAAGACTCCAAATTAAAGGCCCGAAAACAAATAACATCGTTGCCCACATTTACGCAACATCCGCTTTTAGCTAAAAATTTAGGATATAGACAATAGAAGGAAAGAGAGTAAGGTTTGCTGTTATTCAAGTACAAGAAATGAGGTCTAGAAGAAGAGAGTATTGCTCGACAAAGGGAAAATTTGAAAAAAAATTGCGAATGTTGCAGAAATTAAAGAAAAGAAAAGACCGTGCACCAGTGAAGTGAAAATTGATGATAGTTTGAATAATTTAATAAAAGATGAGAAGTTTTACAAAAATAATTTGGAAAAATCACTTTCATCTTAATTTTTTTTACTTAATTCCGAACCATCAAAATTTGATTGTTTGAATCTTCATCTTGGAGTAGATATTTCAATTTTCCTTTTTCTTCACTTCCTTTCAAATACCTTGAATAAAGACCTCCTGGTGTTGAGGTCGAAAGCTC
>SEYY01003987.1:22500-25000 GCA_009176605.1 Armadillidium nasatum
AGTTGCATTCAAACCTTTCTAAATAATGAACCAGGAACAAATGCGTCATCAGCTGTGGAGTTTAAGGCCAACTGAGGCTAGATTGAAAGATTTAGAAAGAGAAAAGATTTTCATAGTGTTGTGAGGCATAGGGAGGGCTGACAGTTCAGATGAAGAAAGCGGTTGAACAAAAGTCTTCAATAAAAGGAAATGGAATTTAATTGTCATTCATTTTAATAATGTTTCTTTTATTATTGTTTATATGTTTGTATGTTTGTATAAGATTTATGGGAGGTGCTTGGGATGATATAAATGAATGTTCGATTTGTTTTAGTTGGAATAATAAAATGTGATTTAAATGTAGAAAAGAGAGGAATTTCTAACACCTTACTGGCCAAAATCATTTTTGTCTAGAATATCAGTACCGTTACCGTTGTCGGGCTTTGATATTATGAAATTAAAGATTTTTGATACCTCTTTTGGGCTATTGATATCATATTTAGACAAAGCGTTTTAAAAGTGATTTAGATAAGGAGTTTTAAAAAAGAAATTTCTTCCAATTTATGCTCAAATTGACGTTCACTACTAATAACAAAATTGGAAAACTATTCTTTATTAATTAAAGAAAAATTACTTTTTATGTCTGCCAATCCTATACTAAAATAGATGCGGTGATTGTGAGGCCACCTACATTGTCATTCTACAAGGATCACCGAACAAAGTGGTATTTCCTTTAGAACTTTTGATCAACTGCACCATCAACCTTATTTCGTATTAATTAAAGTTCTATTCCCTCAAAAGCAATCATTGTAAATAAAGATTCTAAGTTTAGATCTTTAAGATCACGAGGAAGAGCCCGATCTCCAAATTTTAGAATACTTTCCTCATTCGTACACTCACCCAGGTATATTTATGATTATCTTTTTTTATGATTCCAATCATTTCAATCCAATTTTCATTTGCCCCTGCCACTCCAAATGGTCCAATTATTCACCCTTCTTATATCCACACTTGCAATCAAATCCCCCAACAGACAAACATAATCCCTACCGTCAAAACTTCCCACACAATCACTCAGACTTTCCCAAAATGTCTCTATTTCCCTTTCATTTGCTCAAACTATCGATGCATAAGCACAAATAAAAAACCAATACTCCCTTCTTAACCTTAATCTTACCCAAACTATTCGGGCCCCCATTCTTCCTCTTCCTAGTACACTAACTCCACCACTCATCTCTAGTAACAATTGCCACACCCTCCCTTGCTCTCACTCTCTCATAACTCCATCGTACATCCCTTTATATTTCCCAAATGACAAATCCCCTTCCCCTTTCAGTTTCGTTTCCGTTAACGATAGAATATCCATCCTCCTCTCCTCCATCACAACTCTCCACTCCCTCACTCTTCTCTTCTTTATTTACCCCTCTTACATTTAGAGTCCCCACTCCTAATTCCTCTGAACCCTCTTTCCATCCAAATATCTCCCCAAAATTTATCCTCAATCACTCCCGAACTGTGACGCTTGACGGTGGGACCCACTACCTAAGGATACACCAGTTCCATGAAGCTCCTACCCTTAAGCTAACTAAACCACCCATACTCAACACCCCAACTCACTCCCCCAATCAATCATGAATCTCTCTTATTCACCCCTTACTACACTCTTTGTTCCAATTTATTATTATTATTATTATTATTATTATTATTATTATTATTATTATTATTATTATTATTATTATTATTATTATTATTATTATTATTATTATTATTATTATTATTATTATTATTGAATATACAAACCTTGTTAGGTACAGGTAGCCTAAAGCTTAAGAACTTGTTTAATATATTACTCCATCTCAATTTACAGTCTTTTCTGAGCTTTTCATCACCATATTCTTTATTATTTACTTGTCTCGACACTATGTTTATGCCTATCTCACACTCCCAAACACACTTACACAAATACGCGCACACGCACACGCACACGCACACGCACACGCACACGCACACGCACACACAAACTCATAAACACATGTATAAAAATATACTATGGTTCACTATCATACAAACATTATTAAACTCATATTCATTCACAGGCTTACATGCATATAAGTATAATTGCTTAGTTTTTTAATTTTTCAAAATTTACCTATATACTAACAAAAAAGAAAATTTAATTTTTTATTTTATTTATTTATTTTTTATTTTTTTTGCAACACCATACAATTTGCATGATTGACGAAACTGGTGCCCTACTACTTATTATATATATATATATATATATATATATATATATATATATATATATATATAATATATATATATATATATATATATATATATATATATATATATATATATATATATATATATATATATATATATATATATATATATATATATATATATATATATATATATAATATATATATATATATATATATAATATATATATATATATATATTAGTATATATATATATATATTATATGATATATATATATATTATATATATTTATATA
>SEYY01003987.1:30000-37500 GCA_009176605.1 Armadillidium nasatum
TCTCAAATATTGCTTTTGTTTTTGTACCTTCGTGGTGTGATGGTTAGCGCTCTGATTTACCATCGTAAAGGTCAGGGTTCGAATCCCCCAATAGCAGATTATATATATATATATATATATATATATATATATATATATATATATATATATATATATATATATATATATATATATATATATATATATATATATATATATATATATATATATATATATATATATCTCTCCAATCTCATTTTCTGAATGTCGAATTTCTGCATCATTTTCCTTTTACTATTGCTTATATAAGGAACATAACTCTACAAAAACTTTCTAGTTGTATTCGTATTACTTTGAAGAGAGTTTGTGCCACTGGTATTTTTATACAGTGTCATATTTTCTCTGTTCATCTCTTCCAGACCTCAAACTTAACTATGCTCAATCTTACATGTATTCAAATAGTAAAGTTTGGAACACTCTTCATTCTTCTAATTTCCTTTCTTCATATAACGAGCACACTTTAAAAAATTGTTGTTGTTGGTTAATGTGACTACAAGTCTAGCCTCGGAGAAACTAAACAATGTTTTTTTCCAAAATTGACTCCTCATCCATTCATCTCACATCATAACCTGTGAGTTTGCTGTCTGATTTTTGGATTGGTGCCACTAAAGGGTTTTTCGGCATTCCCCGGCACGCTTTCGTTTTTTTCATTAATTTCTGCTAAATTTGCTGTCTCTTACTATAATTTGGAACTTTCTTGAGCACGTCCATTTTCTTTTTGATATCATCTCCTGTTCTTAACTGAAAACTCAACTCAACTGATAGAAAAGCCCTTCTCTTCTTCCCTCCTACTGCTTCTAACTTCAGTTGTCATTTAAATGTGGATGTTGTGCAATTATGTTAACGAAGACGTTGTTTATTCTTTTGTTTCTAATCTGGAGTCTTCTAAATTTTAACTTTGTGACCTAGACTCTTCTGCCAATCTACAGCTAAATTCATAAATTATGTCTATCTTTAGCCTAATTCTACCGACCCTTTGCTTATCTAACCTTTAATTCTACTGCTGTCATTACAGTCCATAATCTGGGGACATCGTACATTTTATCCCGGAATTAAGCAGAATCTTCCTCAAGATGCTAACTAAAAGCTCTTTTTTTTTTCTTTAGGAAACCTATAAAAAAAATTTGTTTCTGTAAATCACTCTCTTTCGGCATTTTACAAAAACATGTCAACTCTAACTTTCAAACTTTGGGTAATTCTCTATTTTACCTCTTGTTTCTTCTTCTAAAGTTGAATTCTTCTCTGACTAATATCTTTGTTTCAAATTCTACTGTTGACTGACCTCTCTGACTTAGCACTGTTAAGGGGTATGGTCCTGAAATATCCCTCCTTCGTAAAAGTTATTTTCTTCCGAACCTGCACCCTACCTTGGTAACAATTTCGTTTCTGCCTTGTAACTTTAAACCTTCCTTCTTGCTGGAAGCGTTCACTCGATCAATTTCTGCTGAAGAAAAAGAAATTCCTTCAAACTCTATTTTATATCACCTTAGTTTCTATTTTTATAGAGTTTTTGAATATATCCTCAACAGGAACATTTTGGAACATTTTAAAATCTTCCAACCTTATCTCAAATCACAGGTATGTCTTCAGTAAGGAATGCTTGATGGTGGTCTTTCGCTTATAACTGACCTTTGGTCCTCTTCGATATATCTGTGAATCCTTTGCTGTGGTTCTGGACTTACAGAGAGTTTTCGATATCTATCAATTTCTCTGTAAACTTCTCTCTGATTTTCTTTCCAGCAGTTCCATAGCAACTACTTATAGTCATTGTTTTTCCTTTAAACGTATCTGTTGAGATGTTCCTCAGGGTTCTGTTCTAGAGCCAACACTTTTCTACTTTTTTTATTCATAATCCTCTGTCAGCCACTTCGTCTCTTATCGACATTTATATTACACAGGAGGCACAGCACCTCATTACTCTTTTCAGTATTAAAGTTGAGCCACTCAATGGCAAGTTAATGTTAGGGGATTGAACCTGAAAGAATTGACCTCTGATCATGGGCGTCGCCAGCTTTCAAGCTAAGGGAGGGAGGGGAAGCAGCTTAAAATTTTATAGAGCTTACAGGGAAAGAAGTAGACATATTAAGGATCTTCTTCAGAACTCCGTGGATTTGTTGCTGGATGGTTGCTGCAGTGTTGCTGCCTACCAATAATCCGCGGTATATACAAATCCAATCACAGTTGCTCGGTGATTTCATTAGCTTCTTTCAACATTTCATCAGTGATTTTTTCTTCATCCTTACAATAGTGTCTAACCATTTCCACAATGCGTCGAATGTGCTTTGAGGTTTTGACGATATCTAAGGTCTTAGGTTGGAGAGCAATCACAACTGGCTCTAACACTCACTGCATAGTACTTCTCGATCAACGTCACAGCCATGATGAATGACGACTCATGTGCCGCTGAATGCAATTGAAGGGAGCTTTTTCTTGTGGCAGTATTTCCTTCAATGGAAAGGGTTTCTAAGGCTTACATTATTCGTACAAAATAATTTTTCGTACCAGACCACCTGGTCTGGTAAAAGTTTGGGATGTTTAGCATTAATTTTCTTCTCTAGACCGACTCACGGAAAAACGTAATAATGTCCTTTATAGTTCCCACAGTATTACGGATTTCAGATATTGTGTTCAAATCATTTACTACCTGATTTAGTTTGTGTGAAGAGCAATGAAAGAACAATGCTTTTTTATACTTTTAACTCAATATTTCTTGAACCCCATCTTCTTTGCCAGATATCGTAGAACAGCCATCGAAACACAAACCCACGCATTTCTCGGGATCCAGTTCTCACTCGTGACAAAATCGTCAATGGATTTCGCAATGGGTTTTTCGTCAAGCGCTTTCAGTTCTACGAAGCCAATGAAAATTCATATTTGATTTCATTGAATTCTTTGTCAAAATACCGCAACCCTTAAAATCTCCTTAATATTCATGATCTGATGAAATTGAACTATAACTTTAGACTCAGGCCGTGTTGAATTACACAGTGGAAGTCATAGCGTGGTAATTTCTATACTGCTTTGAACCTTAAATTTACACTTAACACAGAATTGAGAGTACTGGTGCTGAACAACAAATCAAAAATCTAGAAATGCAGATCGACATTTAAAAAGAAGCACATGAATGGAATAGCAAAGCAGTTCTTATCTACAAATTAAAAGAGCCTAGGCAATGATTGAGTAAACCTCTGATTGGTATGAGAAATGGGAGAAAATGTTAATCATAACCCGCCTTCGCCATATATATATATATATATATATATATATATATATATATATATATATATATATATATATATATATATATATATATATATATATATATATATATATATATATATATATATATATATATATATAGTCTTGCAAGAATCACATTGTTTCTATTACTTAACATGGTTTTAAGAGACTCATCTCCACACCTCATTTGCTTGCTCTGTCTGGGGGGGGGGGTTGTTCGCAATGAATGAATGATACTACTTAACTCTGGTGTTGCTCTACACAACTGCTCTCTTTGAATAAGGTGGAGTCTAGAGCTTATGAACATTAATTTTCTTGCTTTTAATAGCTCATTTCATTCTCTTTCTGTCCTTCAAGCTGATATAACACTCTCCTTATGCATTGTCCATTTTAATAGCAAATATTCGTATTCCTTCCTCTTTCAGAAGAGTTCGTACGACTCTTCTTTCCCCACAGTCTTATCCATTCTCTGTTCAGCTCTCTATCCTAAGGATTCACCGCTATGCTCATTCTTACATATATATTACACTCTTCCTTCTCCTATTTTCCATACTCCCTTCTATTTGCACTTTTTTAAATATCATGTACTGATCGAGTCTTTCGGCTGTGAATTCTGAATAAGAATTTGTTTTTTCACAAATACCATGTAGAAACTAAGTAAACCTCTATCCTTTTGGCATCGGAAGTAATCGTGGCCTTGGAACTGAATTTTCTTGTACTGTGTGAAAATTTGTTTTGGCAAAAAACATATACAGATTGTACTAAATCTGGAGAACATTTCTTTCTAAAGTTGAAATATCATTGCACTTAATTAAATGATCAGATAAATTTTTTGTTAGAAGAAAAATAAATATTGCTTTCAAATTAAACTTTCCCATTTACCAGCGACATTTCCAGGCAGTTAAAACAGCTATCTCAATCTTTTGTCAGGGTTCTTTCAGAAAGTTCTTTTCACATCGTTGTTTTGATAATGGCTTTTAGTAAATAATCCAAGTTTATTCAGTTTTGTAACAAAACGACAAACAAGTTACTATAAATTCTTTAGAAATTCATGACCATTAATATA
Organism: Armadillidium nasatum; assembly: GCA_009176605.1. Lineage (NCBI taxonomy): Eukaryota > Metazoa > Arthropoda > Malacostraca > Isopoda > Armadillidiidae > Armadillidium > Armadillidium nasatum. The sequence goes on from SEYY01003987.1 coordinate 34,346, forward strand.
ACAGTTGAAATGAAATTAGTGTTTGTTCATTTTCTTGAAACTCAACTCTCATCTTGCTGTTAACTTGAACATTCTAAATTTATGGTGTTAACTGGTGAAGCAATTATTCCATTAAAATGAATAAATCTTCCCCTATTTTTGATGCCCCCAATAGTCGATCATTTAATACTATGTTGTTAAATTCTGGACTGGTTCATCAGTTCTGGGCTTCTGGGGTTGCAGTCAGTGTCATTTAATTATTTTAAAGGTCTTCCCTAGAAAATGTTATCAATAAAAATTCGAATAAAATTTTGAATATTTTAAAGTAGTCACTTATTTAAAATACGTTTTCTATTTCAGTAATTTGTTAGGTTAACTATGTTAAAATAAATAAATATTATATATGTTTATTAGAATTGATACAAAAATTTGGTTATGACCAAAAAAAAAAATAATATATATATATATATATATATATATATATATATATATATATATATATATATATATATATATATATATATATATATATATATATATATATATATATATAATATATATATATATATATATATATATATATATATATATATATATATATATATATATATATATATATATATATATATATATATATATATATATATATATATATATATATATATATATATATATATATATATATATATATATATATATATATATACCTTGAATAGGGCTCTGCCTGTGAGCGATGGTGATGTGCAATATATATATATATATATATATATATATATATATATATATATATATATATATATATATATATATATATATATATATATATATATATATATATATATATATATATATATATATATATATATATATATATATATATATATTATATTATATTATATATATTTATAATATATATATATATATATATATATATATATATATATATATATATAATATATATATATATATATATATATATATATATATATATATATATATATATATATATATATATAATATATATATATATATATATATATATATATATATATATATTATATATATATATATATATATATATATATATATATATATATATATATATATATATATATATATATATATATATATTTCCACCTTTTCCCCTTTCGTGGGGTGGTGCCAGCCATAATTCTTTCACACACGTACATACACACCTCATCTTTCACACTCTTCCCTCACCACCGCCCTCCATCTCCCTCTGTCCTCCGCAACTCTCCTGCCCTATATATATATATATATATATATATATATATATATATATATATATATATATATATATATATATATATATATATATATATATATATATATATATATATATATATATATATATATATATATATATATATATATATATATATATATATATATATATATATATATATATATATATATATATATATATATATATATATATATATATATATATATATATATATATATATAATATTATATATATAGAATTCCTAACTGTCATAAACGGTATTTTGTTTTAATTTCGATTACATTTTTTAATAATAATTTAGTCTAGTCTCCCTTATAATTTTGTAAAATAGAAAATGTAATTTGCATGGGGAAACATTTTAAAATTTTTTAATTAATTTTCTTTTTTTTTGTTTTAATTACGCTAGCTCTTAAGTTGAGTAAAAAAAAGGATGCAATCTGTGAGTAAAATAATTCTCTTTAATATATATATTATATATATATATATATATATATATATATATATATATATATATATATATATATATATATATATATATATATATATATATATATATATATATATATATATATATATATATATATATATATAATATATATATATATATATATATATATATATATATATATATATATATATATATATATATATATATATATATATATATATATATATATATATATATATATATATATATATATATATATATATATATATATATATATATATATATATATATATATATATATATATATATATATATATATATATATATATATATATATATATATATATATATATATATATATATATATATATATATATATATATATATATATATATATATATATATATGCCCAGAGATAGAAGGAATGGGGAAGTATAGTCTTTCTGACCTAACCCAAGACTGGGATAAAATCGGGAAAAAATTATTAAAATTATAACATTAAAATATAACATTGGTAATGGAACGTTCTACTTTAGCTTCATTTTATTCTATATATATATATATATATATATATATATATATATAATATATATATATATATATATATATATATATATATATATATATATATATATATATATATATATATATATATATATATATAGCCAGAGATAGAAGGAATGGGGAAATATAGTCTTTCTGACCTAACCCAAAACTGGATAAAATCGGGAAAATAATTAAAATTATAACATTAAAATATAACATTAGTAATAACGTTCCACTTTAGCTATTTTATTATATATATATATATATATATATATATATATATATATATATATATATATATATATATATATATATATATATATATATATATATATATATATATATATATATATATATATTCAGGTAATATAGAAGTAATTGTATTTATAAATATACTTTTATGATTGCTACCAATTACATACTATATAAGCTTAAAGTATAATAACTGTTTCCCTGGATGAAATGATAATTGAAATACCAAAATTCAACGATTTTAACCTGTGGTCCGTAGACCCCCGGGGGAGGAGCTATTTCTTTAAAAGAGAGAATGACTGAGAGAATGGATGATAAATAAAGAAAGCGTAGAACCGAATTTTAATTTGTAATATAAATATCTTAAAAATAAAAATTAAAAAAATTAAAAAATCAAAATTGTCTTGAAATGCAGATTAAGGTTATAAATATTGTCTTCGGTGTTCCTCGGAAGCAAAAGATATTTAAAGGGGGTCCATGATAAAGAAAATATCGAAGAACAGCTGCTATAATAGATAAGAATTAAGAGTAACAATCATTAACAACCTGTCTATCTTTAGATAGATAGATAGATAGATAGATAGATAGATAGATAGATAGATAGATAGATAGATAGATAGATAGATAGATAGATAGATAGATAGAGATGTTAGATTAACATAT
>SEYY01003987.1:57500-82500 GCA_009176605.1 Armadillidium nasatum
ATGTTCTCTCATATTAAAAACGAAAATCTATCATATCCGTTTTCTCTCGTCTCGAACATATTCATGAAATTTAGCTATTGGTAAACTTTGAAAATTATCAAAGAAAAAATAATAAGCTAATTTTTTATTAATTGCATATAACTGGATTGATATAAGAATCAGAGTAATAGCTTTATTATATATATATATATATATATATATATATATATATATATATATATATATATATATATATATATATATATATATATATATATATATATAGGGGCCTGGTGCGGTACTGGGGCACGGGTTCTATAGCAGCCGGTGCTATTATCTCTTAGGTGGTGTAAAGACGCAGGTATCTTCAGGAGGCTGGTAGTTCCTCTCTCGCTGACCGATGTGGCCTTTGCAACGCCTGCCTCGGTTGGAATGCCACTTCAAGGGAGGAACCACAGTCGAGGGCAAAAGGAATTGCCAAACTGTGGTATCCTTTGAAGGACGAAGGCGTCAGCAGCTTCTTCTTCTGGAGGAACTGCTGTTTCTTTCGGAGAACTTCTGTTTCTTCTGGAACGGCTGCTGCTTCTAGTTTCTTCTGGCTTGTAGATAAAGTGAATTATATTACCTGTTTAGGAATCGTTCTAAAATTGTCTCAAAATGGAAAGGATTATTTGAAACAAGCAAATTCTTTTTTCACTTTTAATTATTTTTATCAAAAACATTAAACAAACTTATTCTTAAATTTCTTTCATTAGTAAGTATTTAATCAACATAGAAAATAATTGTTAAAAACAAAATGATTTTTGAAAATTTGAAATTACAATATTAACTTTTATTTATTATTAAAATATATAAAAATAAATATTGATATAATACATATTAAATATATAAAATTGTAATGCATTAGAAATACCCGCCAAAAATCCTTGGAGGTGATCTTGTTTTTGTTTTCCTTTATGGCGCAATTTTTATTCGTTGATTCTTAAGCATCGTTATATCTTTATTACATTGTTATTATTACTTAACTTTATTCAACACAATAAATTTTCCGATATCTTTTATTATTATAAATTTTAATATAATTTTTTTTTTGCAAAAATATTTATTTATTAAAATCTTACTTAAAACTTACAAATATTTATATTTTTTAACTAGAATAGTTTAATAAAAACTTTTATATATATATATATTATATATATATATATATATATATATATATATATATATATATATATATATATATATATATATATTATATATATATATATATATATATATATAATATATATAATATATATTAATATATATATATATATATATATATATATATATATATATATATATATATATATATATATTTATATATATATATATATAATAATAATATATATATTTTTTTTTTTTTTTTTTTTTTTTTTTTATTTTTTATTTAATTAATTATTAATTAAATTATTATATAATATAAATACATATATAAGTATATATATTATATAATTAATAAAACTATAAATACTTACTAGTACATATAATATATCTATATATAATAATTATAATAAATACTATATATATATTATATATATATATAATTATAACTAATATATATAATATACTGTATATATGACAGATATGAAAAAGACACACATTAGACATTAATTAATTAGATTATAAGATATGAGCAGTATAGTAGTGATGATCGAGTAGTAAGTATCGAGTAAAAGAGGATAACTAGCCGCCTTTACAAAGCCTTTTTCCCAGGTCTTATACCATATATTAGCTAACCATAATTCGATTCAAGTAACTCATATATGGTCCATAGCCCGGGATAATACATGTTAAAAACGAAAAAACCCTCGAGTTTCCAGTATTTTTACTAGTTATACTCAATATTGATGATTAGCTATATATATAGCCATATCTACCTAGGTTTATATTGTGCGAGACTATATTAATATGTTGCAGATGAAGTAAAAAGATGATAGAGAGAGAATAGTATAATAAAAAAAAGAAGTGATTTATAACATAATATAAAAAGAGAAAAACATATTAAAATTCGTAATTTTCACCTATTTCATATTCTATACATTAAAACTAGTACATATATTATCTAAATACATCCACTATATATATATATATATATGGAAGATTATAGTAGATAACTATAATAATATAAATTATATGGAGACCAAGATAACTTTATCATACAAATATAAATAGGTATAATATAAAAGTACAAATACATATTAATACTACGTACTATAAATATATATACATATATATTTAATTTCTTTTTTTATTTCATAATTATATTAATATTATAGTTATTATAAATTATTATATTTTGTACCTTCGTAAAATAAAATATATATGATTATTATGTCTCATCATCTATTATATATTAACATCTCATTACTTTATGAATATTAGAAAATATTATTATCATAAATAGCTGTATGCTTTTTATTATATACCTTTATAAAATTATTCATTATAAAGTATCCAAAACTACGTTTCCCTTATTAATTGAGCTGAAGTATAAATTATTCAAGTCATTAGTTCTCTTAATTAATAAAATATAAATAAAAATAAAAAAAAAAAAAAAAAAAAAAAAAAAAAAAAAAAAAAAAAAAAAAAAAAAAAAAAAAAAAAAAAAAAAAAAAAAAAAAAATTATATATATATATTATTAAAATTATATATTTATATTATAATATATATATTTAATAATTATAATATAATATTACTATATATTATTATTAATATTATTAATATATATAAATTTTTTTTTTTTTTATTATTTTTATTATTAATTATTCTTATTAATTATCAATATAAATATAATAATATATTAATATATTATATATATAATATATATATAATTACATTAAAATTAAACTCATATTATTTACATTTTAATTGTTTTTTTAACAATATCATAATGATATATATACATATCTTTCGTAATTAGTATAGTATTACGCACTTAATGATATATAGATAATCAAATCTTACTCCCATCAAACATGTACATGTACTCAATCTTACATTCATAATAACCCCCATATATATATATAATATAATAAGTGATCCAAGTAAAATCGATTCCTTTAAAACCCATTTATATACCTTTTTCCTAACTGTAACTTTGGAATAACAGCCCTACGATCATATAGTATATGATAGTCCTAAGTAAGTAGTATAAGGCAAATATAAGATAAAATAAAAAAAAAAATAATAATAATATATAAATAAGAAAAAAAATATAAATATTATATAATAATATAAATAAGGCTAGTACATTATAAATTTAACTACACATATAATTGTATCGCAGAAAAGTATTTCATATAAGGTTACATAATAAGGCTCAATACACTATTTAGAAAAATAATATAAATGGCGCACTTTTCTTTTCAATTCAACGTGTCTAACTATTTTGGACACCTTTTGAACATAAATAATATGTTCGGACTATGATATTTATTGATCCAATAACTATTTATATCGTATTTTATTTATTAATTATTTCCGATTAACCAAAGCCGATAACTGAGACCTATTAGTTAAATTACTTTAATATAACTATAGAATATTTAATAATAATAATAAAGATTTTTATTTATAAATATTAATATATATTATTATTAGTATAGTGCTAATTTCAATCAACGAACTCTAATTTATTAGTCAGACGGTGATAGGCTTACTTATTCTACCCTCCCCTGTTACACTATACCCCCCAACCCGTAGTATAATATATATGATATGATGATATATAATATCCTTATTTACGATTATTACTGATATAATATAATCGATTTTAATAGTGTCGCACATTTGATACATATATGATATTTAATAACAATATAAGATTTACGCTCCTTTTGACTACTTATTACCATAAAAAAAGTGATATGTCGTATATATACAGTATTTCATTGACCATATATAAGGAAAGTAAAATCATTGTTAAAGTTATATGATTTATTGTCAAAAAGTATACGCCTATAAATATACCTGTTACCTAATTATTTACCCGCCCGATACCTAATTGTATATATATATATGATAATCCAGTTATAAATAACATTATATTTCCAGATAAAAATTCATTTTAAAATAGTGTATAAAACATAAGTAATGACGTAAAAATATAACTATAAAAAATCAATTTTATTTATATTTATTGAGTATATAAACACACATATATAATGTATATGATACATCATTGTCTATTCTTGAAAGCTATAACGCTAAACCTGTAAATTCTATATAGATAACCTAAATGAACAAGAGGTATTAAATGCATCTTAGAGGAAAGAAGAAGGTATAGTTTAACCCATAGATGAGTGAGTAAAATCATAAATAACGGTAAGATCATGTCCAAATTAATTATACTAAAAAAATTTATTATAATAGAAAGTAAATACCCTTATGCAACCAACTTACTATCAAATCACAGTGATACATAGAAGCCTTATGATAGTACCTATAAATTCATAACTGTATAGCCAGTTTATCAACATTCATCTGATAAAACTATAAGAAACGTATATAACCTGAGATAAACATCATAACCATCTTTGTAAAAGTGATTAACCCGAAGAGTTTGTGTGCGTTCTTATATATATATTTTTTAGTTTTCTTCTTTCTTACCTTATAATATATTTAATAATATAATGAAGTAACAACCTATATATGCTAGTAAACGTGCTAATAATAAAGCAAAAACTGTATTAAGCAACAGACGATTAAGATGATACAATGAGATCGAAATAAACAGAATACACAGGATAGAATGGATATAATGTATACATTCAACTGAAATGAATATATGAATACATAATAAATTTATATACAGCCTTCGAAACATATAATAGTATTCAAAATGACAAAGAGTGTAGGATTCAAATCTATTAATATACGTTCTCATTACTAGGCTATTATAATAGATTAAAATATCTAGTGACAATATAATATTAAACATATTACATATTTATCGAATCGATAAATACTTATATACTTCCTAGACATTGCACAATATCCATACAATACAATAACTAATTAATTCAAATATTTAATTTATTCTACCATTAATATATATACTTTAAAATACTGTTAGAAAATTCTTTCAGATATAATTATATAATGTTCCATTACTGATTTAATATCCTATAAAGTATTACCCTAACATTATAAACCCTTTATAGATCCCTAATTAAATTAGTTGCCTTTAAATAATATGAATTTAACCTTACTTTCACTACCTCAAATTATACATAATACTAAATATATATGTATGGTAAAATAATTATAAATATAATAATAATTAAATTAATAAAATAAATAATTAAAATATAACTAAATATAAATATATCATTAAATTATATAAATTAATTAATAGATAATGATACCAGCTATACCAGAAATTACAGGTGTCCAACTATTCATCCTAAAAATAATAAATATAAATAATAAAAAATTAATTAATTATAATCTTATATCATAATATATCTATTATAATCTATTAATTAAATTATTAAATTAGATTATTTAATTAATATAAATAAATAATATAATATTATATTATAATATTAATTAATAATTATAAAAATAAAAAAAAAAAAAAAAAAAAAAAAAAAAAAAAAAAAAAAAAAAAAAAAAAAAAAAAAAAAAAAAAAAAAAAAAAAAAAAAAAAAAAAAAAAAAATAAAAAAAAAAAAAAAAAAAAAAAAAAAAAAAAAAAAAAAAAAAAAAAAAAAAAAAAAAAAAAAAAAATTAATTATTAATTATTAATTTATTTTTCTATTATTATTATTATTTTATTATATTATTATATTATTATTATTATTATTATTATTATATTATTATTATTTTATTATTATTATTATTATTATTATTATTATTATTATTATTATTATTATTATTATTATTATTATTATTATTATTATATTATTATTATTATTATTATTATTATTTATTATTATTATTATTATTATTATTATTATTATTATTATTATTATTATTATTATTATTATTTTTATTTCCATCATATATTTTGTTATGTTGGGTGAATGTAAAGGTCAAATTCCATATTTTAAAGCAAAATTATGACCTCAAGTTTTAAGAGAATCCTCTTGATATAAACGATGAAACAAATTACATTTCTGAAAATTTTCAAACGTTTAAAGTATTAATGAGGAATAAAAATTAAATTATTAATTAACAGTATTTGTATGGAATTGTAATGATGGAAGACGTAATATCGTTCGAAAAGATTGTTTTGTCCGGTTCTTTCCTTTGCAATACGTTCTCCTCTCATTGGTCCTTTTCGCGTTTAGTCTTCTCAGAGATTCTCGTACTTCCACATCCTTTTCCTTCTTCACAAGTTTTCCAAAGACTTACAAGCAAATAGGCCACTCAAACATTAACTTTAAGGAAAAAAAAAAAAAAAAAAAAAACATTGTAACTAGTGAATTCTGAATCTGTTTCAGAGATGCTTGTAAACTGGCCCCAGTTATTGAATTAGTACTACTAAGGCTTCGTCACTGGATTTAATTGGTGCAAGGTATTCTTTCATAAAATTTTTGCAATATTCGCAGTCTTCATTTTAATTTCCACTTTGTTAAACATCACCTCTCTTCCTCTAGAGCTTACCTCTTGTCATTGGTCGAAATTCAGTTGCGTTAGCTTTCAGAAAGCCAAACATACTTTGTTCACAAAAAAAAAAAAATTGAATTTTTTTTTTCCTTACATTAGTATTACCTTTAGAAATGAAATTATTTGAAATAATGTTTTTAAACGGGATTACCCCAAATCGTCGACAGGAAAAATAATCGACAGGTCAAAGGGCCGACACTTTTGAAAAAAACATTAACAAGATTTTCTCACTTGTCCAAAACGTCGACAACTTTTTTTGGTAAGGTCAAAGGGCCGACAACTTTTTTTTATAACTCGTCCAAATCGTCGACACTATAAATCGATATCGATTAATCGAAAAATATATATCATCATCACTCACGGGTTGGGGGGTACGGGGGCAGAGCCCCCCCGTAGACAAATGTTCGTGTGAAATTTCTTTTTTAAAATAATATATTAAAAATTAAAAAAAATCTATTCATAATTATTATAGTAATAAAATTTAAAAATAGGCTTACGTATCGATTGTATCGAAATAAAAAAAAATACGATGTTGGTCAAACAGCCGACACATTTTTTTTCACATGTGTCCAAAAAGTCGACACGTTGAAATTGAAAAGAAAAGTGATCGACACATTTTTTTCAAAAGTGTCGGCCCTTTGACCTGTCGACTACTTTTCCTGTCGACGATTTGGGTATAGCGCCTTTTTAAAATGAATATATAGTTTCTTTCTTTTCTTTTTCTTTTTTTTTTTTTTCTTAATTTGACCTTACTACTTACTGCGACTCTACACATAAGCGAGGAATTTTATTTACCAAGTTACCAAGTTAGGAAATATAAGGCAAAACGGGTTTAAGGTAAGTATTCTAGAACATTTACCATCTACTCTGGCGCGTTATGACAGAGATTGACTTACATGTTTGAGGGAGAAGCTTGATCTCTACCTAAAAGTGCTGACCTAATTCGAAGATGTAAACCCTTTTTTGTTAAAAAAAAAAATTAAAAAATGAAAAAGTAGTTTATATATAATATATATATATATATATATATATATATATATATATATATATATATATATATATATATATATATATATATATATATATATATATATATATATATATATATATATATATATATATATATATATATAATATTTTAATCAAGCCGAGATAAATATTAAAGATTATTCTTTATTTAGTTTTTAATATTAAAGTTTTTAATATTTGAGAAGTTTGTTAAATTAATATCTCGCTCAAGTTAATAAGGAGAAAACGTAGTTTTTGACCTTTTAAGAACTAAATAATTAATAAAAGGATAAATAAACACGCACGTTTAGTAATAATAATTTCAATTCATAAGAAATGAGATGTAATAAATAGAATGAAGAAAAATTAACTTTCTTTTTTCAGGTACAAAAAAAAAATTTAAAAAAAAAATATTAAAAAAAAAAAAAAAAAATTCTTAGCGCAAATACATAGTTTGCTTTTCTTTTTTTGAGAAGTTATTCTTTGTTCTGAAATATTTTTTTCCTTATCTTCCATAATACGTGGATGTTTTAACGAATGTACACGTTTATGTAAATGTGTGAACGCTTTTCTCTTTTGTTAAATCTTTTTTTTTCCTTTCTCTCTCTCACTCTTTATTCTCTTGCAAAATATAAGTCTCGCACAAATCCTCTGAGACCTGCTAATGATTCCCATCAACTGAGACTAGAAACTGGAAACCTCGAGCGTTTCGTTTACATTTCCCGGACTGGACAATGGTCAGACGAATTTCAGCTAATTGGAGACCCTGGGGAAAAGGCTTTGCTAAAGCGCCGGAACGCCTCCTCTTACTCCGACTCTCACTCGCACTCACCCTCTCTCTCTCTCTACCTCGTCTTTCACTCCTCCGTTGCTTACGTACAACATACGGAGAGCTTTTTTTTTTTCCTTCGATTTTACTTTTAAAATAACTGCGAGAAAGACTTGACATAGAAACAGTCTTTCGCCAATTACTCGTCATGTGAAATGAATATTTCATTATTGTTGAATACATTTATTTTCCTTTTTTTTTTTTTTTTTTTTTTTTTTTTTTTTTTTTTTTTTTTTTTTTTTTTTAACCTTCATTCATTCACTTTAATATCGTAGAAGAAATTTTGATATACAAACAAATACTCTACACTGACCATTCGTACGAGATGCCAATTTTTATTTTATAAATAATGCCCATGTTTATTATTACTTTTTTTTTTTCTTTTTAATTTCTTCAAAATTAAAGTTAAATAAATTCATTCATGCAAATAAACGAGGAAAATTTCGTTTTTCAGTGTATTTTGTTTAATATAATGCAAACAATATATATATATATATATATATATATATATATATATATATATATATATATATATATATATATATATATATATATATATATATATATATATATATATATATATATATATATATATATATATATATATATATATATATATATATATATATATATATATACAGAAAGAAGCATCCAACGAATATATGGTATTTGTCATTTCCCAGGGAATACGTTAAGAATTGACCTACTAGAAATATCTACCCACAATCGACAATCTTAGAAAATGGGGAATTATTTTCAAATTCATATAAACAATTTTACAGACTTTGAAAGACATGTAGAATCTTTTAGTAATTTTAAGAGAATTTTTAGCAAACATTTTTAGAATTCAATTGCACAATCTTGTGATCGAGGCTTTTGGTGGCAGCCTAAGGATTGGTAGTGTGTGTATATATATATATATATATATATATATATATATATATATATATATATATATATATATATATATATATATATATATATATATATATATATATATATATATATATATATATATATATATATATATATATATATATATATATATATATATATATATATATATATATATATATATATATATATATATATATATATATATATATATATATATATATATATATATATATATATATATATATATATATATATATATATATATATATATATATATATATATATATATATATATATATATATATATATATATATATATATATATATATATATATATATATATATATATATATATATATATATATATATATATATATATATATATAGGGGAATGGAGAGGGAAGGAAAGGGTGTCAGGTTGAGAAGTGTGGTGGACGAATGAGAGTTAAATGCTTTGTTGAGCCTAGGGAGAAGTTGAGAATGTTGGTGAGGGAGTTTGTCAGAGAATGTGCGTCCAAGGGACTGAAAGTAAGCCCAACAAAAAATAAAGTAATGAGGATTGAAGGCGGGGATGAAGTAACAAGAAGGCAAAAATGGAGGGTGTCGAGGTAGAGGGAGAGTAATTTGAGGAGGTAGAAAAGTTCAAATATCTGAGAATGCTGGTGGAGAAAAAAGGGAAAATGGAAAAGGAAATAAAGAATAGAGTGATGGAGGCAATGAAAGTGATGGGCTGATTGAGAGAGTTATGGAAGAAGTGGGAAATATCGAAGAAAATACAGGTAAGAATATTTAAGAATATGTCTACCATCTGCAATGTATGGGTATGAAACTTGGATGATGAACGCCAAGTTAAGAAAAGAATGGATGTTTTTGAAATGTAGTGACTGAGGGCGATACGTTATTTGAGACATAGATCGAATCAGAAAAGAAAGAATAAAGAAATGTGTGGATGGAGGAGGGTGTGTTAAGGTGGTTTGGCCATATGTATAGAATGAATAAGGATAGGATGGTAGAAAGACTGGTGAGATCCAAGGTGGAAGGGGGTAGGGGGAGTGGAAAGCCAAATTGGAGATGTTTTGATGGAGAGAGGGAGATTTTAGGGGTGAGAGGTCTGAGTGAAGAAGAGGGTAGGAGAGTTACTGAGGACAGCAATAAATTCAAAAGTTAACGATAAATTCAAAAACTTTAGAAAGAATGGAGGTTAAAGAAATAGCACAATACTTAATTATTGAGAGGGGTCTCCCCTCTTCAGCACAGGTTGAATGAGCACACGTTTCCATCAAGAAGAGAAGATTGAAGTAGAGAGATAGACACGAAATTGTGTACCTAGGCAAGGTGCTATCTCAGAAGCACAAGTTTAGCAAACTATAGGGGGGATACCTTCAGAACCTTATGCCTTCTTAGAGTAAAGCTTATAGAGAAAAGAAATTACGTCCTTAGAAGAAATTACAATATTAGGTAAAAATGGGTTGGAGGTAGTTGAAGGAGGAGTAATAGCTTTGGAGTTGTCTAGAGTGGAAACAGAGACAAAAGTTTGAGAGAAGATCTCAACCTTAAAGCGGGCAAGAAGCCAGTTGTACTGTCAGAAGATACTTGAGGAGGTTTAGAGGAAGAAGCAAAGTTAGAGTTGACATTTTTTTGAAAAATGCTAGAAAGGGGGTGAGGAAAAGGAACCAGAAAAATCATTGCATTTTCGACGGATATTTGAATTTTTGTTGTTACAGGGAATAGATTTGCACGATTCCGGGATGAAATACAAATTGCATGAGTTTCTGTGGTTTGAAGACAACTGTAATCCCTGAAGGCAATATCCCAAAGGTGAATAGCAAGAGAACAAGCAGAGTTAAACGAAGGATTTTAAGGTTTAGCTGAAGGGAAAGAATACGGAACGTACGTCTCCATGACAGAGAGAATCAACTCAGTTACGAGCTCTGCTAGCTCAGTGGAACCCCTACACAGAAGTAATAATCATCCCACGGAAATTCGAAGAAGTACGATTGCAAGTTCTACAAACTTGCGGCACCGAAATGCCGCAAACATTTCCTCGCAATAGGCAAGGGTCATTCTTGTGAAAGACTTGAAAAGACAGAATAGAATACAGAGAAAAGAAGGTAATTGGAGGATCCCAGAGGAAGAGTTTAAAGGTATAAGAAGAACGATTAGAAGTTGAAAAAAAGTTTTAGAATGTCTGATTCATTTCAAAGGAAATAAGGGATACGAGTAGAGAGTTGTGTCAACAGCTGAAGGTCAGTTTTGATAGAGTAACGAAAGGCACGTTCAGAGGCTATATCATAAGAACTAGAAGAAAGTCATGGATAATATATATATATATATATATATATATATATATATATATATATATATATATATATATATATATATATATATATATATATTATATATATATATATATATATATATATAGTTGGCATTTTTAAAGTTATTTGATATTGTATTTCACGATCATATCCCAAGAGTTCATCTTTCTCTTTTCTTTTAATTTTGTTTCATTAAATTAATTTTTTCCATTTTTCATCATCATCATCAATCTGTTACGGAGTCTCTCTTTCTCTCTCACTTTCTCTTTCTGCCTATCTCTTTGACTCTATGTATGCCTCTCTTTGTGTCTTTATATCTCTCTGTGTCTCTGTCTCTGTTTGTTTGTCTCTCTCTCTCTCTCCGTATCTCTGTCCATGTCTACGTTTCTGTTCGCTTGTCTCTCTCTGTGTCTTTAAATCTCTATGTTTCTCTGTCACTGTCTATCTCTGTCTCTCTCCCTCTCCCTCCCTCCTTCTCTCCCTCCCTCCTTCTCTTCCTCCCTCCAATCTTGACTCTGTGAAATCACTTATTTGCATAGAGAAAATAATACACTTTAAAGATCCTTTATAATTGTTAATTATCTTTTTCCATTTTATTTAAAGAGTCGTCTATTTTCCTTCCATTTTCAAATGCTTTTGATGAAGAAAAAAAAATCTTTTTCCTTTTGATGAGCAACTTAAGAAAAGTAATATCTACGTAATTATTATGAAGTATATATATATATATATATATATATATATATATATATATATATATATATATATATATATATATATATATATATATATATATATATCAAATATAATTAATCGAAGGTTTTTATGTAATAAATCATTGTCTTCAACCTTTATTATTATTATTATTATTATTATTATTATTATTATTATTATTATTATTATTATTATTATTATTATTATTATTATTATTATTATTATTATTATTATTATTATTATTATTATTATTATTATTATTATTATTATTATTATTATTATTATTATTATTTATTATTATTCATAATTTCTTTAAGAATGTCACCAACTATTTTATTAATGCTCCATTCTATTCTACTTTTGTTGTAGGTTTAATCATATTTGAAACGTATGAAATTGTTCCAAGTACAAAAATTTTCATACATACTCACAAGTCTACACACATGCTAACATACACCTCAAACACACAAACACATGCACTCAATTATACTTTCAAGCTTTCTATCTTCAAAATTTTTGTAGTTTATTTTGACTACTGTTTAAAAATTTTGACTTAAGTTTTAACCTAAATACGAAGCACAAATAATAGTGATGAGTCAGGAAGTTCTTTTTAATAAATTTTCTTACTGAAAAAATTACGATACTTTTATAGAGATTTACAATGTATATTGCAAATTTTATCCAGAAATTCTCGTAAGATTAAGCATAGAAATATAATGTATATGATAAAAAATATAATATACTAGTAAAATATACTATGAAATATAATTCTTAAGCCTCAAATAATAATTTCTTATATTATTTATTAAGACTTGTTTTAAATGTTTTTTTTCGGCAATATATTAGTTTGTCATTTATTCTTAAAAGGTGTTTGTCTATTTGATAATAATAATACTATTTTTCAATGAAATTTAAAAACTTTTAAAGTTTGCATAAAAAGCTTATTATACGTAGTACGTCTTATGGCTATAAAAATATATTAATTAGTTAGTGTTTTCCTCTATTCTTCCATATTACTTTTATTCGCTAATTCTTTTTTTTTATAGGTACTACAATGGTAGGTGGTAGAGGGTGTTGACTTCTCATAATCAATTGCTATTGCTTTGCTTTCGCAGCCCAAGAGGTACCTAATTTACACATGAAATATGTGGGAGTATTCCAAACTTTCTTCCAGCCACATCTGTTCTGTGGAATTTTGAACCAACTTCATTTTTCCCTCTTGTATTTTTAATCTTCCCTGTAAAACCTCAGTCTGCGACCACCTGAGAAATTTGCGTTAGATTTGGAATGAGTGATTTGATAGAGGTTCTGCAAAATTGTTTCAATTTCCCTTTTCTTATTATTATAAATTATGATTGTTATTTTTATAAAATTATAATTATGTTATTATTATTCGTATTAGTATTATTAAATATTATTATTATTATTATTAATTAGTTATTATTGTTATTATTATTAAATTATTATTATTATTATTATTATTATTATTATTATTATTATTATTATTATTATTATTATTATTTTTTTTTTTTTTTTTTTTTTTTTTTTTTTTATTTATTATGTAACATTCTTCTTTTCTTTGTATTGTTAAATTAAAGCAGACGCGATTACTGAGACAAAGATATCACATAATATATATATAAATATATATATATATATATATATATATATATATATATATATATATATATATATATATATATATATATATATATATATATATATATATATATATATATATATATATATATATATATATATATATATATATATATATATATATATATTCTCACCTCTGGTGGAAAATGCCAGGGACCTTTAAATAAATCGAATGTTGGGGAGTAGTTTTTCAATGAGAGTCAGAATGTGACAGAAGTAAAAATGTTCCGGAATTCATTCTTTGAAAGTCTGCAAGTGGGAAAGTCAGAGGGAGGAGGAGTGCTAAAAATCTTCATCATGGAGTACGTTTAAAGAATGAGCATAGAATCAAATCTTCGGTCAAAGAGTTTAGTAGTTTTAGCAGAAAAAGAATTTAATTTTTCTATGAAAGACGTGTTAAAAAGTTTTTAAATAAGCCACAGAACACCTTGTTCTTCATTATTAATTAATGAGAGAATTATCCGTGAATGATAGATACTAAAAAGAAAACTTAAAAAATGAAGAAAAGAGCAAGCTTTGAACTGCGTTATTTTGAGAAAAAGAAAAATATGTATGTATACATATGAATTTATACAAATTATTCCATTGTTTTGTAAGGAAGATTTTATCGACTAGATGGAAGAGGGAAAAAAAAGTTCTTAAGGTAATGGAAAAAAATCATGTCCTTTCTCTACTTTAATTGGAAAGAAGTTGCTACAGGGCCTCAATCCAAGAATATGGGCTATTTTTCGAATGGGTTGGATATTTTCAGTATAAAGCGAGTGATGAATGGTAGAGTCGTCTTCATAAGAGCAAATAGACAATGAGGCGACAGGAAGTAGCTCATAGTTGAAAGTAAAAATTACCAAGAGATAGAACAAAGCCAAAAGGATAATCATAATTAATATTACTGTTATCACTACCACTCAACGTCAGAGAGCTATTTAAGGAGAGGGTTGTTAAAATAATAAAAGAATAAAAGTCTACTTTCAATTCCCACCTAACTCAAACTTCGTAAGAGAGCACAGATCTGAGCTTTAAAGTAATTGAGATTAAATTCGTAGGAAACACATTTTGGAAGATAATTCCATAAGATAATTCCACAAGATAATAAAGTAGAAGATAATTCCACAAAACAGATGTGGTGAAAAGAAGGAAGTATCACATAGGACAAGTCTGAAGATGACTATGTCCATACAAAAGACAATGAACCCCTCTTCCTAAAAGTTGAGGTTTAAGAGTATAATCGGTTCTCTTGAATATTTTCCGCAGTAGTATTTATAGAAAAGAAATTAAGCACCAATGTTTCATTACAACAATAAAGGGTTAAGTGATTGGAAAGAGCGGAACAGTAATAGAAGTAATAACTATACATAAATAAATAAATTATATATATATATATATATATATATATATATATATATATATATATATATATATATATATATATATATATATATATATATATATATATATATATATATATATATATATATATATATATATATATATATATATATATATATATATATATATATATATAAGCTCTCAATTGCTAATAAAAATAAAACTAATTAATTAGACTCCCGATATTAATAAAGGCCAAAAAAAAAAAAAAAAAAAAAAAAAAAAAAATCCTTCTAAGGGAAAAAGAGAAAAAAGGAAAGAAACAATAAAAACTGCTAATTCCTTTTCTTAATAAAACAAAAGGAAGAAAAGAGTATTATTCGCTGTCTCCGTCTCATCCTATTAGGAGACAGGGTACAGACTTAATCAGAAAAATGTAAGAAAGATCGGGAAAAAATTATCTCTTGCGCTAATAGCAGAAGATTGGATAAATTAAGTTTTCTGTGGAATTAATATAGACGGTCTTTAATCCCTTTGGATTTAAAAGCAGGATTTTTGGCTATCAATTTTGCCATCAATTTTACTATAGGTTTACGGGAGCGACTCATCGCTCCTATTAAGTATAAATGAAGATATATTTATAAAACTTTTACTTTTTTTTATGTTTTTTTTATTTTTTTTATGTTGTTTTCCTTTTTTTATTTATTTATTTTTTTTTTTGGATGAAAATAGGAAAAGTTTTTTTTTTTTTTAACTTTCAATTTATTTATTTATTTATTTTTTTATTATAGTTATGTTTTGCTTAGTTAAAAAGAATGGTGATAAAAATGATGACTATTTATATAAGGCAAATCATAATAATCAAATTATCTATTTTTTATTTATTTATTTATTTTTAGGTATTTATTTATTCAATTTATTATTAAACTATATTTTTTTTATTTATAAAATATTATAATATATATATATATATATATATATATATATATATATATATATATATATATATATATATATATATATATATATATATATATATATATATATATATATATATATATATATATATATATATATATATATATATATATATATATATATTACGTTACTACATATAAAAATTAATTATCGTAATCATAAAGCATAATTTTATAATAAATTATTTTATTATTTCTATAAGAATCATTACCATTAAAAAATATATTTTCTTTGTTTAATAAAAAAAATTACTGAAATATTACTCAGAATACATATATATTCACACACAATACAAGGATATATATATATATATATATATATATATATATATATATATATATATATATATATATATATATATATATATATATATATATATATATATATATATATATATATATATATATATATTATAATATATATATATATTTATATAATATATATAATATATATATATATATATATATATATATATATATATATATATATATATATATATATATATATATATATATATATTATATATATATATATATATATATATATATATATATATATATATATATATATATATATTATACTGTTTCTTTCTGCTACTGTTTTATTTAATTTATAAGTCGTTAATCATTTTGTATTTAATTTATTTTTTAATATTTAATAAAATTTCTTATGAATTATTTTATAATAATAATAATAATAATAATAATAATATAATAATAATAATAATAATAATAATAATAATAATAGTAATATATTGTAATTTATAAAAAAAAAAATTTTAGACGTAATATTTAAAAGCAAAAGATTAGCTAATTTAACTACAATAATCAGTATTGTTATCAAACTAATATAAAACTTGCGCCTTTCTAAGAGTAGTATACTAGTAGTAGTAGTAGTAATAGTAGTAGTAGTAGTAGTAGTAGTAGAAATGTAGTATTGCAGCGTTTTGTATTGTCCTTTTAAAATCTTTGTTTTGAGTTCGGGTTCTTGAAACTCTTTTAAGATTATCCGAATTTAGTCCCGATTTCAATATGCAATTATTCTGGACTTTCAAATCCGATTTAAGAGTCGATTCCAATTATTTGAGATTCAGATTTTTGTTTAATTCTAATTAAATAAGATTATTTGATAATTAAATTCTAATTCCGATTCCGATTTAAATCCCGATTTCTCAAAATTCAAAGATTCTCGTACTTCGGATTCTGATTCAGAATCTTATACCTTTCCTTCGAACAAGACTTTCGCATCTGATTCCTCTACTCCAAACTCGGAATCCGAATATGATTCCTCTTCTCTGAATCCTAATTCCGAATGTAATTTCTCTATCTAGACTCAGATTCTGAATCTGGTTTCTCTTCTCACCCTGATTCCGAATCTGACTTCCCAATCCGGATTCTGATTACGAATTTGATTCTTTTACTTCAGACATAGACTTCGCATCTGATTTCTTTACACAGGACTCAGATTCAAAATCTGATTCCTTCTCTCCGGACTCCCATTCTGTTCAGATTTGAATCTGAAGGCATTTACTCCTCACTCGGATTCCAAATCTGACTCCTTTACCCTTTACTCGAATTCCTAATCTGATTCCCTTTCTCCAAACTGAGATTCCAAGTCTCCTTGCTATACTAGACTCTGATTCTGAACTTGAATCCCTACTCTGGATTCTGAATCCGTATCTGATTCCTTTACTCAGAATTCGGATTTCGGATCTGATTCCAATACTTAAAAATTTGGATTCCAAATTTGATTCCTCTAGTCCAAACTCAGATTCCGAATCTTATTCCTATATCAGAGTCGGATTCTGAATCTGATTCTCCACTCTGGAATTTGATTCCATATCAGATTCATTCATTCTGAATCTGATCTCCCTACTCCAAACTAGGATTCTGTATTTGATTCCTCTGCACTGGACACAGATTCAGAATCTAACTCCCCTACCCCGTACACGGATTATGAATCTGATTCATTACTTCTGACGGATTCTGTATCTGATTCTGGTACTCTAAACTCGGAATCTGAATCAGATTCTTTCTACTCCTGACTTGGATTCTGAATCTAACAACTCTCACAGAACTCAGATTCTGAATCTGATTCATATACTTCGAACTCGAATTCGGAATCTGACTTTCTACTCCGGATACGGTTTCTGAATCTAATCACCCTTCTCCAAACTCAGGTTCCGAATTTTATTTTTATACCAGACTTGGATTCTGAATTTGATACCCAATCTGAATCCGGATTCATTTCTTACAGATTCGGATTCCGAATCTGATTCACTTATTCCAAATTTGGATTCCGAATCTGAATCCCTTATTCCAAATTCGCATCCTGAATCTGATTGCTATGCACCGGACTCGGATTCCAAATCTAATTCCCCAATTCCCTATTCGGATTTTGAATCTAATTCAGATTCTAAAGTCAGATTCCGAATCTTATTCCTATACCAGATTCGGGTTCTGAATCTGATTCCTCTGCACCGTACTCGAATTTTGAATCTGAATACCCGAACTTCGGACCCGGATTCGGAATCTGATTCCTCTACTCCGGATACGATTT
Organism: Armadillidium nasatum; assembly: GCA_009176605.1. Taxonomy (NCBI): domain Eukaryota; kingdom Metazoa; phylum Arthropoda; class Malacostraca; order Isopoda; family Armadillidiidae; genus Armadillidium; species Armadillidium nasatum. The sequence continues at coordinate 76,419 of SEYY01003987.1, forward strand.
CCTAATCTGATTTTCCCTATTCCAAATTCAGATTCCGAATCTTTTCCCTATACCAGACTCGGATTCTAAATCTGATTCTCCACTCTGAAATCTGATTCTGTATTTGATTCATTTACTCATGACTTGAATCCCGAATCTGATTTTCCAACTCCAACCTCGGATTCCGAATATGATTTCTTTACTCCTGAGCCCTGACTCGGATCCTGAATCTTATTACAACATACTAGATTCAGATTCTGTGTCTGATTCTGTAGTTTCAAAGGAAGAAGAATAAACCACACAGTTAGATAGTGGTTTAATTATTCAATATAAAATTAATGACAACTATGATATTAATTTATTCTAACCTTAATTCATGAAATCTCATATATATATATATATATATATATATATATATATATATATATATATATATATATATATATATATATATATATATATATATATATATATATATATAATATATATAAATGCTCTACGGGTAATCTTCTTTCCCTTCTCTCTGACTCTTGGTCCTCCGCTCTTCGGCATTTCGGTGAATCTTTTGCTGTGGCGCTAGACATATCGAAAGCCTTCGATAGAGTCTGGCACAAAGCTTTGATTTCTAAACTTCCCTCTTTCGGAATCTATCCTTCTCTCTGTGATTTTCTCACTAATTTCCTTTCCGGTCGTTCTATAGCAGCTGTTGTAGACGGCCACCGTTCTTCCTTTAAATCTATTAATAGTGGTGTTCCTCAGGGTTCTGTCCTATCCCAACACTTTTTCTACTTTTCATTAATGACCTTCTCTCTATTACCTCATCTCCTATCCACTCCTATGCTGATGACTCCACTCTTCATTATTCCTTCCAGTTTGAAAAACGTCCCAACCCAATAGCAGTTGATAGACTCGAGAAGGGTAGCCTTGGAGCAACTAACCTCTGATCTTTCTCGTATTTCAAATTGGGGCAGAGAAACATGGTTGTTTTCAATGCCTCAAAAACTCAATTCCTTCATCTCTCCACTCGACACAATCTTCCACACAACTATGACATCTTCTTCGAAAACACACAACTCAAACCTTCATCTGTTCCTTAATATTCTTGGTGTTTCTTTTTCTCGTGATCTTTCTTTGGAAAGATCACATTACTTCTCTTTCTAAACAAGCTTCTAAGAGGTTGGGTGTTCTGAGGCGCCTTCAGAATTACTTCAGCCACCCCAGTTGCTTGCTCTGTATAGGGGTGTTGTTCGCCCCTGTATAGAGTATGCTTCGTACATCTGGGGTGGTTCCACACATACAGCTCTCCTTAGAGAAGGTGGAGTCTAGGGCATTTCGTCTCATCAACTCTCCTGCTCTTACTAACTCTCTTCAATCTCTTTCTGCCCGTCGAATTGTTGCGTCACTCTCTCTTTTACTATCGCTATTACAACGGACACTGCTCTTCTGAACTCTCTCGTCGCATACCTCCTCCATTGAGAAGAGCTCGTGCGACACGCCTTTCTACACAGTCTCATCCTTTCTCTGTCCAACTCTCCGACCCCAGACTTAACCGCTATGCTCAATCTTACATATACTCTACTGGTAAAGTCTGGAACACACTCCCTTTATCTGTTTTCTCAACTTCCTTTGACTTGCATACTTTCAAACCACGTGTATCTGGACATGTCGGCCACCATTGACCAGGATATATCTTTCCCAACTCCGGTGGAATTTGGTAGGCTTCTGGCCTTTGCCCACCGGAGGAGATATATATATATATATATATATATATATATATATATATATATATATATATATATATATATATATATATATATATATATATATATATATATATATATATATATATATATATATATATATACAATTAATAATTATTTCAGACGCCCTCGTAATCTCAAGTTCAAAAGGGTCACCAAATTTTCTCCTTTTTCAGTTTTCAAAAATAAACACCATCTTCTCTTAATCCTCTCAAAAATATACACCATCCTCTCGTGGGCTCCTTCCGAAAATAAACACCAAATTCTCAAAGTCCTTTCAAAAGTGTACACCACTTTTGTGTGGTACTCTCAAAAACAACAACCCTCTCGTGGTCTCATAAAAAAACAAACATCACCTTCTCGTAGTCTTCTTACTAAAAAAACGTCTTCTTCACGAAACTCTCCAAGAGCCACAATGCAATTATTCTCGCACTTTCTCATGTTCCTTCCTTTTTCCATTACCTGCTAACTCCTTCGTAGAATTTCTCTGAATCAAAATTTCTCAAACTGATTCGCACTTTTATTCAGTAGTTCAGTTCATTCCTCTCCTTCTAAATATGCTGCTCTTGCCTCATTTCTTTCTTCTGCAGCTTTTGCTGCTGTGCCCGTTCCAGCCCGGATAACTTGTGCAGCTCTTACCCATTATTGCCCGGATAGCATGTGGTGCTCTTACTCATTATTTTGTTGAATCATGTTTGGTTGACCATATATGGTCTATTGTTGTAGAGTATTGATTTATATTTGGGCTTGCGATGCTTGTTATGTAATTCACAAAGTCCCTTTGATGTCATTAAGTCGATTAATGACATCAAAGTCAATAATGACATCATTAACAAATTTTTACAATAAGACGAAGTGTCACTGCTGGATATGTCGATGTTAAAGTCCCCGACTGTTAATGAGATTTCTTTTTTTTAAGTACGGTACTACAGATTCCGTGGACAGTCTTTAAGAAGTTTACTCTACTTCGTTGTTTTTGAAGGTATACTCCTAATAACTTAATTTTTCTGGTTCCTGAAGGTCATTGCAAGTGATTCTGTATCCTTATTAACAATTGATAGCGTTTCATTTGTTTAAAGGACCTTTTTAATTCACAGACTCTTTTTTTTTTTTTTTATTTGCGGTAAGCAATGCACAGGTCTTAGGCTATTAATTAATTAATTAACTAATTAATAATAATAATAATAATAATAATAATAATAATAATAATAATAATAATAATAATAATAATGAAACAACAACAAAAAATCAAATAGTTTTTTTTTTTTTTTTTTTTTTTTTTTTTTTTTTTTTTTTTAATTTTATTTTTAGTTTTTTTTTTTTTTTAAAGGTAAAATATTCTCTTCTGTGGTTTAAGGTTACATTTCTATTAATCTGTATAAATTTATATAGAGTATTATCCATTTATTGTTAAAATAAATTTTTTAAAAGAAAGTATAATATGAAGCATTTTAATCAAAAATATAATCCATAATCTCTTAAAATCAATAAAAATTATAATAAAAATAATATAATTATTAGTATTTTTATTATTTATTATTATTAATAATAATATTAATAAATAGTAATAATAATAATAATAATAATAATAATAATAATAATAATAATAATAATAATAATAATAATAATAATAATAATAATAATAATAATAATAATAATAATAATAATAATAATAATAATAATAAAATAATAAATAAAAATATAAAATTTTTTTAATAATAATAATAATAATAATAAAATAATAATAATAATAATATAATTAATAATAATAATAATAATAATAATAATAATAATAATTTGCAATTATAATAATAATAATAATCATTTATAATAATAATAATAATAATAATAATAATAATAATAATAATAATAATAATAATAATAATAATAATAATAATAATAATAATAATAATAATAATAATAATAATAATAATAATAATAAAATAAAAAGTTATTACCATAAAAAAAAAATCAGTACACATTAATATTGCAAATATATTAGTTATAATAAGCCTATAATCTCAACGATAACAATCTTACTATAAAATAATGCTATTATAGGTAATAATAATAAATAATAATAATAATAATAATAATAATAATAATAATAATAATAATAATAATAATAATAATAATAATAATAATAATAATAATAAGAACAATAATAATAATGATAATTTGTATTATACTAATAGTCAATAATGATAATGACCACAGTAATAATAATAATAATAATAATAATAATAATAATAATAATAATAATAATAATGATAATGATAATTAATATTATTCTAATAGTTAATAATGATAATGACCACAGTAATAATAATAATAATAATAATAATAATAATAATAATAATAATAATAATAATAATAATAATAATAATAATAATAATAATAATAATAATAATAATAATAATAATAATAAATAATAATAATAATAATAATAATAATAATAATAATAATAATAATAATAATAATAATAATAATATAATAATAATAATAATATATAATAATAATAATAATAATAATAATAATAATAATAATAATAATAATAATAATAATAATAATAATAATAATAATAATAATAATAATAATAATAATAATAATAATAATAATAATAATAATAATATTAATAATAATAATAAAAATAAAAAGAAAGAAGAATTCTTTTCCCTCCCTCTCTTCCCCCTTGTACTTCCTTCCCTCTTTTGCCTCTCCGGAATTTGCTCAGTGGATCCAATTAATTACAGAGTTAATTGGTGACTCTGGATTGGCAATTAAGGGTGATTTTCCCTTGACGTTTACAAGCTTCTGAGTATCTCTTTAAGCCTTTGGATTGAAAAAAATGGCATGCCATTTTCGACCTTTAGGGACAACTTTATTTTATCAATGGCTATACTTCTATAATCCTTTTAATTTAATGAATTAAGCTTTGTTGAAATAAAAATAAAAATACAAATACACTATTTGGTGTATATATATATATATATATATATATATATATATATATATATATATATATATATATATATATATATATATATATATATATATATATATATATATATATATATATATATATATATATATATATATATATATATATATATATATATATATATATATATATATATATATATATATATATATATATATATATATATATATATATATATATTATATATATATATATATATATATATATATATATATATATATATATATATATATATATATATATATATATATATATATATATATATATATATATATATAATATATATATATATATATATATATATATATATATATATATATATATATATATATATATATATATATATATATATATATATATATATAATATATATATTTAAATATTTAAAAAAAATAAAAAAAAAAAAAAATTAAAAAATAAAAAAAAAAAAAAAAAAAAAAAATAATAATAATAAATAATAATAAATAATAATAATAATAATAATAATAATAATAATAATAATAATAATAATAATAATAATAATAATAATAATAATAATAATAATAATAATAATAATAATAATAATAATAATAATAATAATAATAATAATAATAATAATATAATAATAATAATAATAATAATAATAATAATAATAATAATAATACGTCATCATTTTTGCAAATATTTTTGTTTGAAGCTAGAAACCAAAATGTTTGCTTCCATAATAACATTACTCTGTTGTGTGTTTCTTATATCTGTCGTCAGTTATCTATCAAAGAATGATTGTTGTGTGTGTCTGCTCAGCAGTGTTTACTTTTTTCCTATTTGGTGTTTTAACTATTAATTAATTCCATTTCCTTCCCTTTCTCTCAAACAAATTTTCGGATTGGTTTCATAATTTTTTTTTTCTAGTAATGAATAATGCGTTCTCTTTGAAGCGTTTTATATTCTCTGAGGCCGAATGTTTTCTAAATCAATTTTAGATGATTCCTGTATAGCTTCTCCTTCTCCGTCTCACTCCAGTTTTATTTGTTTCTAACAATGTAATTTCTGCTCTCCTTCAGCTTAATAACTGGTCTTAATGGTTTACTTTCCTTATACTTTTCAAAACATGTTATAATGTGGTTGCTCTTTGGTTTACTAAATTGTGTCGGTCTACTTGATATTTCTCTTCTTGATAAGAGCATGCACTTATGAAACTTCTCACTCTCACACTTTCAACTACAGTTCTTAATACCACAAATCTTTTATCAAATCGTCAGTGTGGAACTTTTGACTGAGGATGTTCATTCGTTTTCTCAAACTTCTTGTTCATTTTCTATCAGTATAATACAAACTCATTTAGCTTTAATATTTCTTTATG
>SEYY01003988.1:0-12500 GCA_009176605.1 Armadillidium nasatum
CACAAGAGAACTAGCAAAAACACAGATATATGCTTAAAATGACACAAAATATAACTGTAAAAATAAACTGACAAGTATAAACCGAAGAACAAAAATATTGGAAGCATTTAAGCTAGGTTTATGTCAGCAGTCGACAATAATAACAATGATGATATATATATATATATATATATATATATATATATATATATATATATATATATATATATATATATATATATATATATATATATATATATATATATATATATATATATATATATATATATATTTTGAAACCTGAAAAAGAATAACTACTTAAAAGTTACAAATTTAAATAAATTTACCTTTTAAACTCATCAAAAACTGAATGATTCAAGACACTTTTGTGAAGGTTTCATGTCAGTTGTCAAGGCTGTTGATAGTGAATCATACTCTGCAGTACATTTAACAATAGGAAGAACTCTGCTTATAAAACATTCAAGTTCAATCTGCTGATCATTTGGTGCTACAACTTCTTCCAATGATACTGGTACAGCAAATCTGCATAAAAATAAAGAATGTTACTCAATGAATATTATATCATTTTTCATGATATTGACAAGCAAGTGTGTCAGTCTCTTGTGTACATGTATATTTTTCTGGCATTTTTAAAAAAAAAAAAAAATTATTATTTCAATATAGCAGTGAATGATGTATCAATATTAAAAATATTTAATATCAATATGTATAATGAAAAATTATACACTGCACAACACACCAGTGAGGACACAGCCCCCTCTATATAAATATTGAATTCAATATTGAAATTGATGTAATCAGTCTATTTGAAATATGAAATATGAAAAAAATAAAAATACAACTGTTGATTACATTTAGCATCTGCTGGCTCATTAATTAGAATTTTTTTAAAATGTTATTACTCAGATAAGCTACTTTTCACATATAATTATTCATACACTATAAGAGCTATAAATATGAAGGAGGCATAAATGAATTAATGTCTAATTGTGATAAAGGCCATTTTGCACAATGCTCCAAAACCATAAACTTTTATTATAAAAAGATGTATAATTGAGCATATATACCACAATTTTAAATTTTAATATATGAATAATATTGCATACTATACTTGCAGACAATAGTGAAATGGTAAATTTTCCACCAAAGAAATGCCCTTCTATATATATATAACAGCAGTATGTTCATGTGTTATAAATTTTTTATTTAGGCATTGGAAGAGCTAGCATTCAACAGGTCAGGCCTATTACCTGGCCATATGCATAGATTTACCCTTCAAGTTAAGGTTAGGTTAAGTTGAGCTAGTTTGTTAAATTTAACAATTTGTAAGATCTAACTAGTTTGACTTAACCTAACCTGAACTTTAATGGTAAATGAATAATCCAATCCTGTATAATGCTCTCTCTCAACTTAAAATGTAAAAAAAATAATGGGTAATATCTTAATGAAGGGGGCCCAAATTTTTTTTCTTCTCAGCTTAACTACGAAAAGGAAATATGATTTTTTTTTTTTTTATGGTTAATCAACAAACGACAAATGATTTTGTAAGATATTTTTTTATTTATTTTTAAATTTTAAACTAATAAGAATAATTCATTTTCCAATTATGACATTATAAGTCATCTGCTGAAAGTTTAAAGCTGCACTTTGACTGTTTTGAACAGGTTGCTATTATGGCTAGTTTTAAATGATCCTGAAGCTATAAATGGAAATAATATATATATATATATATATATATATATATATATATATATATATATATATATATATATAGAGAGAGAGAGAGAGAGAAGCAATATAAGTGAAAATTTTATCACTATCACTCATGGGTTGTGGGGTATGTAGGGCGGAGCCATGCCATGCCATTGCATCTTCTATTATAATATGCTATATTGAAGTACAATAATAAATTCGTAAATGCATAGCGCTCGAACATTTTTATACAGGCGGCTCCACCCCCTATCTCCCCTGACCTGTGAGTGGTGGTAATAAAATTTTCACTTAAATTATTTCTCATTATATATATATATATATATATATATATATATATATATATATATATATATATATATATATATATATATATATATATATATATAATCATTGCCAAAAACAATAAAAAAAAAAATTTTTTTTCGGAGGGAAATAAAAAAAGAATATAATGGCAACTATTAACATGAAAGCCCTGACAACCTTTAAAGGACTACTTCATTGTGATATTGTGCGCTTTTCTGCCATATTGAAAGATCTTCGACATCACATTGAAAAAAATAATTTTCATTAGTTTAAAAAAATTTATTTATTTTTTCTTACAAAATTAACCGTAAAAAAAATCAGATCATTTCGTTTTCGTAGTTAGACTTGGTAGAAAAAAAAATAGGGCTCCATCACTAAAGTATTACCAAATAATGAACAGTCAAAGGACAAATGTTTGCTAAAATGAAAGACAGTCAAAGAACTATCACTTCTCAATTCTAAATATATTTTTGAATTTAAAAAAAAAAAATTTCTACGATAAATCTTCGCATACAGCTACTGAATAGGTCTAACATGGCTGACAATATCTCTCTCAACTCCAAAAAAAAAAAAAAAAAAAATGCAAAATTAAATGGTTAAAGGACAAATGTTTGTGAATATGAAACTGTCAAAGAATAATCACTTCTAGATTTGGAGCATATATATATTTAAATTTTTTTATGATGGACAAAACTATTACCAAAGCCTAACCTTTACTGAATTTTTAAAGTATGTATTGTGTTTTAAACAAATTTTAGTAAGCTACTTGGTTAAATTTTAAATATTTGTCAGCATTTTAAAACTGCTACATACTATAAAAGGTGCTCCATTTAATGATGAAATAAAAATTCCATAATATATATATATATATATATATATATATATATAATATATATATATATATATATATATATATATATTATATATATATATATATATATATATATATATATAAGGTCCAAGATTCTGAATATAAACTAGGTCTAAGTTTGCTGTAGTTGGTAAAACCCCTATTTACCATTTTATAGTAATAATATATATATATACAAAGCTACCTTCTAATTATATGATTGCTTAAAATTTAACTTCTTAAGTAATAATATAGGCCTACTTACTTCATTTAAGTACCGATTTGCCATGAAATCCACCTAGTGCCTAAGCATCTAAGTTAGGTCCATACTAAAGATCTATTTTTGGTATAAAAATTATTTTTAAATAAACATATTTTTTGCTTGTGCATATTTAGTAAGAATAACTATCTATACATCCAATATTTAATATTTAGCGTTAAATTAAAATTATTAACTTCCAATAATCAAATAATACAAACAAAATAAAGTAAAAATCATCAACGAAGAATCAGCTGACTTGTAACTTTGAAAATTTGCTTGTAAAAATTTCACCAGTATTATTAGAAAACCGATTTCGATTATGCAACACAAAATACTAGAACTTGTATTTGTAATTTGCAGAACTTGTAAAATTTTACTAGTAATATTAGAAGAATTATGCAACACAAAATACTAGAACTAGTAATTTGAAATTTGTAATTTGTAAATTTTTACTTGTAATACTAGAAGAATTATGCAACGGGGCCCAGCAGTTATAAATTTAGTACAATATTTTTGCCGCTAAAGCAGTGAAATAAATATAAAATGGCTTCGTACATATCAAAGGGTTATTTTGATAATCACAAATATTTTTATGTCTTTATTAATTTTCTTGATAAAAGGTTTACAGGAAAAACGATAATATTTGTTCAAAAAATTGCTTAATTAACGACGTGGTAACAAATATGTTTAAAATAGGCAACTTTCTCGGAGAAGACTATTAGAAAATAGTCGTTGAAACAAGAGTTACAAGAGTTCCTCCAGTTAAGGTTCCTCAACTTTTGGGGGTGAAAATTTTCCCCATTTTTTTACAGGTTTTGGTAAATCTAAGCTGATTCCAAATATGTAAAAGGCTTATCATAATTCTAAGCGGTTCCTGAGAAAAAGACTTTTAAAGTGACACCTGTCGAATGACCTTTAATTTGGCGGTATCTGGGGCCCACAAAGAGAAATGTTATTATTTTAATTTTAAAAACATTTTATATTTTAATAGAAAATTTTCTCCTGATTCTAAATATGCAATTAGTTTTTCATAATTCCAAATGGTTACCGAGATATGACTACTCAGAATATTGCAAAACTCCTCAATTTTTTTTTAACATTGAGAAACTCCAACTTTGATGGGGAGAGGGGTAAAATTTCCTCGATCTGGTTTTTTTCAGCGTTTTTTAGTAAAATCTTTGTTGATCCTAAATCTATAATTAGTTTTTCATAATTCCAAATGGTTACCGAGATATAGCCACTCAAACATGGAATTACGTACGTAGCTCACATTACATGTTTGTGCCTTTTGCGTTTTTCTCGAAACATCACTTTTCAAATGAAAAAATTTTGCCCCCTCCCTCCCCCAAAAAAAAACGAGCCCATAGAAGTTTTTCAATCTTTCTGTGGGAATTAGAGACAGTTAGAGGAAGATATATATTCACGAAGTTTTACTGCTATTGAATCACCAGTTAATATAAAAACATTCACTTGAAAGCAAAAAATTTCCTAAAATGAAAATTTCGAAATTTCCGATGAATTTGGACATTGCCGAACCAACTAACCCACCACGTATAATCAATATCTTTCGATTATTTGATTCCTACATATGCTTCAAATTCTCTCTAATTTTTTTTAAAAATAAATAAATTATTAAAGATTTTATGAAGGATTCAGTGAAAATTGTTAAAATGGGGTGGGGTAGAGGTTCAAACCCCTATTTAAAAAAAAAAAAAAAAAAAAACACCTCACTGTTAAAGAAAAAAAATTTTGATTTATCAATGTTTAACCTTTAAAAAAAATTATCTTTTCATTGTCTATTGAATCAGTTTTTTTCTACAATTGTGATGCAGGCCTATCTCCTTTTTGTCTATGAATCTCCCTATCCATCTGGCCTATTTTATGTATGTAAGTATATATATTTATATTGTGCTACCAGGTTACAATACCTATAGGTGGTCGCATGCGACTCTCGAATGGATTTGCTATTTTAATAGTCATGTTTTTATATGCACTTTTTCATACATATATTTTTTTAAATACACATTAAAATTTTAAAGAATATTTTTATTTTATTGCAATTATGTTAATTGGTTAATATTAGATTAAGAGGATAAAGTTAAAAAAAAAAAATTATATCGCCTTCAACAATAGGAGGATAGCAGTGTGCGGTCCTCAGCCGAATGAAAAACGTAGTATGCGGCCCGCAAGTCGAAAAAGGTTGCCCATGTCTACTCAAAAGTCTAGACATTACAATGTTTAGATTGAGAATAGGTCACACAGGTCTCAAGGCTCACATATACAAGTTTAAAATGGCTCAATCGCCTTCATGTCCTCACTGTGCATTCCCTACAGAAACAGTTGAACATTTCTTGTTACATTGCCCACAGTACATGGTGGCTAGGAATCTGCTCTTTAGCAGGCTGAGGACTTTAGGAGTTTCACTCATTAATGTCACAACTTTGTTGGCACTGAATAATGTACCTCCAATAGGCAAACAGCAAGCATGGCAGTATATCCAGCAATTTTTAAGACAGACTGGTAATTTATACAGGATATAGATAATTCTATCAAAGTGTGAACTTGTGTGTGAAAATGACATTGTTTATTTTTTTATTTTCTTTTCAAATACGATTTCGTTTATTATTAAATGAGACATCTAATAATTGAGAAGTAATTGAGTAAAATATGCATTTTGATTAAAAGCTGAATTTTTTCGATCAAGTTTCAACTATGGAAGAAGAAAGAAGATAGAAGCCATGGTCAATAGGCCGATGCTGCCTGACGACCATTAAAAATATAAAAATAAAAAATAAAAAAACAAATTAAATTTGAATTCCAAACCCATCCACACAATTTCCAATTTTCCATCCCCATACTTTTGGATATACACTTCTGAAATACAAGACAGCAGTTATTGAGGCTACTTGCATGTAGGTATCCTGGATAATGAAATTGTTGATGCTGCAGCAAAGCTGGGTCATAATTTAGAAACAATCTGCATTTTTACGATGGAGAATAGAGAGATCTTAACATGTGCAGGAGGTGCCCTTCAGCAGGAAATTAGGAGAGAAAATAATGATTTTCTTAGTCTACATCCTTTGGGACAGTTCTACTTGGATGATAATTGTCTCTCATTCCCAGCAAATAATCGTAGGCTAGAAACAGCAATGTTTAGATTGAGAATAGGTCATACAGGTCTCAAAGCTCACTAATACAAGCTTAAAATGGCTCAATCGCCTTCATGTCCTCACTGTGCGTTCCCTACAGAAACAGTTGAACATTTCTTGATACATTGCCCACAGTACATGGTGGCTAGGAATTTGCTCTTTAGCAGGTTGAGGACTTTAGGAGTTTCACTCATTAATGTCACAACATTGCTGGCACTGAATAATGTACCTCCAATAGGCAAACAGCAAGCATGGCAGTATATCCAGCAATTTTTAAGACAGACTGGAAATTTATACAGGATATAGATAATTCTATCAAACTGTGAACTTGTGTGTGAAGATATGACTAATTGTTTATTTTTTTTTATTTTTTTTTCAAATACGATTTCTTTTACTATTAAATGAGACATCTAATAAATGAGCAGTAATTGAGTAAAATATGCATTTTGATTAAAAGCTGAATTTTTTCAATCAAGTTTCAAATGTGGAAGAAGAAAGAAGATAGAAGCCATGGTCAATAGGCCGATGCTGCCTGACGACCATTAACAACATTAAAGTAAAAGTAAGTAAAGTTAAACGAATTAAATTTGAATTCCAAACCCATCCACACAATTTCCAATTTTCCATCCCCATACTTTTGGATATACACTTCTGAAATACAAGACAGCAGTTATTGAGGCTACTTGCAAATTTCTCCTCCAAAGTGAAAAACTTTAACGAATCTGAGGCATGTCTTTTGAAGAAAGAGGACCATGAGCAGGGGATTCTACTTCCATGAGACCATTCAACCCGAAGTAAACAATTTCCAAAAGTTATCACAATAAATATAAGGCTAGAAACTTATCCATAGGTTAAGATTTGGACACACTGGATTAAATGGTCAACTTCATAGACTTAAATCGACTCAGTCACCTCTATACCTTTATTTTTCATATCAAAATGAAACTGAAATAATTTTTTGCTACACTACCCATACCATATATAAATTTATATTTTGATAATACTTAACTGCTCAATCTGTACTTCAAGAGAAATTGAGAGATTTGGGTGTATCAACCCTGACTGTCACAACGATGTTATCTATTAATAATATTAATTAAAACTATGTGCGTGGTATGCTAAAATCCATATGCTAACTTCTCGCCCATAAACTATTGATATTTTATATTTAAGATTATATCACTTATTTTTTTTATTTTTGTAACAAAATGATTAATTTTTTTACTCGATTCTTTTCATAAAATTGCAAATATATATATATATATATATATATATATATATATATATATATATATATATATATATATATATATATATATATATATATATATATATATATATATATATATATATTAAATATAAATATGTAATAATATTGCTAAGAATTTAATGAAGATTTATGGATATCAAGACATTTATAAGAAAGGTAGTAAAGAAGATCTAGGATACTATAAGCCAGTTAGCTTAACATCTCTGATGGAAAAAGTTTTAGAAAAGTCATATATAGAAACCTTTAAACATTTGAATGATAAGACTCACAGGATGGCTTTAAAAAGGGTAGATCATGACAGACTAACCTTCTAGAATTTATGGAATATATTTCTGAATGTGTAGACAGAGATGATCTAGTTAGTTGATATTATATATTTAGACTTTAGAAGGGCTTTTGATAAGGTACCCCATATAAGGCTGATGCAAAAGTTGTCACAGTGTGGTATAGGTAGAATGGTGCACAATTGGATTAAAAAGTGGTTGAAGAACAGAAGGCAGTGTGCATTACTTAATTTAAATAAGTCATGATGGGAAATAAGAGTGGGGCCCCACAGGGTTCTGTCCTGGGACCACTACTGTTCCTCATATGTAGAAATGATTTAGACAAAGGTTTTAAATGTAAGGTTTCTAAGTTTGCAGATGATACGAAAGTGGTCACCTCAGTAAGGGATAATGATGGATGAATAAAGCTTCAAGGTGATTTAGTTAGACTCCTTGAATGGGCAGATAAGTGGCAAATGAATTTTAATAGTAAAAAATGTAAAGTTCTTCATGTAGATTATTCAAATGAAAGATTTAATTATGATATGAATGGGGATTGGCTTGAGACTGTGGACCAAGAAAAAGATTTAGGTGTAATTATCCATTAGCAGTAATCTGAAAGTAGGTGATCAGTGTTTGGAAGCAAGGAATAAAGCTAATAAAATGTAGGTATAAATCGCAATGTTGTTTACAAGAGCAAAGAGATTATAAGCAAGCAATATAATAGCTATGTTAGGCCACTATTAGAGTATTGTGTACAAGTTTGGACTCCTCATTCAAGAAAAGACATTGATATGCTGGAGAGAGTATAATATCGAACAACAAGGATGATTTCTGACTTCGAGAGTAAGAGCTATGAGGAGAGGTTGAAGGAGCTGGTAATGTTCTCGGTCGAAAGGAGATTTCTCAGAGGGGATATGATACAAGTTAACAAAATATTTGCATCTGACAGTAATACAGAGATTGAAAAATATTTTATAGTGAACCATGGTAGAGAAACTAGAGGGCATGATAAGAAAATTAAAAAGTCATGCTATCTTGATCTAAGAAAATACTCTTTCAGTAATAGGGTTTTTAATTTATTTCTGGAATGGCTTGCCACAGGAGATTGTAGACTATGATTCTCTTACAACATTTAAGAGGGGGCTAGATAGATATATGGATGGTTTAGGTATCATATAGTATAACTTGACTAAGCCAAATTGGCGGGTATATATGAATTTTTAGACCAGCTTGTGACTAAACCTAACTGGCAGTTTTGTAGTGGATGTTGGTTCATTGCATGTTGCATGTGTAATTAGTTGTATTTCATTAGTTATATTTACTAAATATATGTAGGGGCTTAGTTTTTTTATCATACTTTGCATGAATGAACTGATAATTAGGGATAGGATAGACCTAGGCTTTATTGCATGTATTAGCATTACCATTAGTATTATTTTTTGTTTTGACTGGGACAATCTTGATAGGCTCATGTGGCTTCTAACTGTCTCTTTTTTTTTTTTTTCTAATGTCCACATCAATGGCAGAAAACCAGACAAATGACAACCCCTGGCTTTAAACTCCTTCTACAAAAATTACTTCAAAATTGTGAACTAGCAGAAGAAAATTAAGGTTTTCATTTCCAGGTTCTAAATAAAAACCAACTTCTGAATATTACCAATCTTCATTTCTTTCTTCAAAATATAGCTCAACCTCAGCCTATAACAAAAAGTAGCCAGACTTCTATTGGAGCAGCTCTCCATCAAATGATAAATTAAATTGCAAATTGCAAAGTCAATAGGGAAAAGATATTAGATTTCAGAAACAGAGATTTTAGCAAGTTCCAAGCAATGCTCGATGAAATTGACTGGGATAAGGAGTTTAATGGTCAAAATTGTTTCATCATGTGGGAATACTTCAAGCAAATATTGGCTACCATTCAGTCTGTGTATTTTAAAGATAAATCCATTAGGGTGGCAAATAGAAAACCTAATTGATGGAGTAGAGAGATAAAAGAGAAAATCAGTGAAAAGCGTAGATGTTTTAAAATATTCAAAGACAGGAGCAGGGGTGAAGATTTGGAACAATATAAGAGAATTAGGAATGAACTTAACCAATCAATAAAAAGAGCAAAGAGAATGGCAGAAATTAATTTGGCAAGGAACAGTAATAAAGACTTGAAAAAGTTTTTTAGCTTTTATAAATTTAAAAGCAAGGATAAGAAAATTGGCCCAATTAAAATTGATGGAAATTTAGTAAGTTCAAATAAGGAATTGGTTAACATTTTCAATGCTTATTTTGCATCAGTGTTTACTGAGGAAAGGTTGGATAGCAGTTTAGAGACTAATAGCTCTAGTATACATGTAATGAATAGGTGTGCAGCATTTGAAATTGAGTTATATGAAATTAAATCTTTACTAGAACATATTGACCCAAATAAGGCAGCGGGTGCGGATGGTGTGTATGGTAGAATTCTAAAAGAGGGGAGTAACAGTATTGCAAATGCACTGTATTTGATCTTTAAGCGATCTATTGATTTTGGAGAGGTACCTGAGGACTGGAAAACAGGCATATGTGGTGCCCATTTTTAAAAAAGGTAGTAAGGAAGATTTAGGGAAACTATAGGCCAGTTAGTTTAACATCTCTGGTTGTGAAAATTTTGGAAAAGTTACTGAAAAGTCATATAGAGAAGCACTTAGATGATAACAAGATACTATATAACTCCCAGCATGGCTTTAGAAAGGGTAGATCATGTCAGACAAAATCTACTAGAATTTATGGAATATATTACTGAATGTATAGACAGGGGTGATCCAGTTGATGTCATATATTTAGACTTTAGCAAAGCTTTTGATAAGGTACCCCATGTTAGGCTGATGCAAAAGTTGTCGCAGTATGGTATAGATGGAATGGTACACAATTGGATTAAAGAGTGGTTAAAGAACAGAAGGCAGTGTGTATTACTTAATGGTAATAAGTCATTATGGGAAACGGTGAAGAGTGGGGTCCCACAGGGTTCTGTGCTGGGACCACTTTTGTTCCTTATATATATAAATGATTTAGACAAAGGTCTTAAATGTAAGGTTTCTAAGTTTGCTGATGATACCAAAGTGGTTACCTCAGTAAGGAATAATGATGGATGCATAAAGCTTCAAGGTGATCTAGATAGGCTTCTTGGTTGGGCAGAGAGGTGGCAAATGAACTTTAATAGTAAAAAGTGTAAAGTTCTTCATGTAGGTTACTCAAATGAAAGATTTAATTATGAAATGAATGGGGAGTGGCTTGAGACTGTGGACCAAGAAAAGGATTTAGGTGTGATTATTAGCAGTAATCTGAAGGTAGGGAGATCAATGTTTGGAAGCAAGGAATAGAGCTAATAAGATGTTAGGTATAATTAATCGTAATGTAGTTTACAAGAGCAAAGAGGTTATAAGCAAGCTATATAATAGCTATGTTAGGCCAGCATTAGAGTATTGTGCACAGGTTTGGGCTCCTCATTTAAGAAAAGACATAGAAATGCTGGAGAGAGTACAACGTTGAGCAACAAGGATGATTTCTGGCTTTGAAAATAAGAGCTATGAAGAGAGGTTGAAGGAGTTAGGAATGTTCTCAGTTGAAAGGAGATTTCTCAGAGGGGATATGATTCAAGTTTACAAGATATTTGCATCTGACAGTAATACAGAGATTGAAAAATACTTTATATTGGACCATGGAAGAGTAACTAGAGGACATGATAAGAAATTTAAAAAGAAGCCATGCCATCTCGATCTAAGAAAATACTCTTTCAGTAATAGAGTTGTTAATTTTTGGAATGACTTGCCACAAGAGATTGTTGACTGTGATTCTCTTGTCAAATTTATTTAAAAGGGGGCTAGATAGATATTATGGATGGTTTAGGTATTATATAATATAACTTGACTAAGCCAAATTATGGGTATATATGAATTTTAGATCAACAGATCAACCTATGACTAAGCCTAATGGCAGTTTTTTTGTAGTGGGTGATGGTTCATTGAATGCTGCATGTGTAGTTGGGCTTGGTTTTGCTTTTATCTTTGCATGAATGAACTGATAACTAGGGAAGGGATAGACCTAGTCTTTTGTGCATGTACTAGTATTGTTATTGTTATTATTATTATTTGTTTGGACTGGGACAGTCTCGATAGGCCCTTGTGGCTTCTAACTGTCTCTATTTTCCTATGTTCCTAAGAACTGTGCTGATAGATTTCTTTGGCTGTCTGAATAACAAAGAAAATAAATAAATAAATACTTTAAATTCAACCAAGAACTTCTAGCATAATATAATTCTACATTTCAAACAGATGTTAGAAGATTGGACCTTCATTCCTTGCATTTTTCAGTTAGAAATGGAGTAATACTCATCCATTTATAGTGATACATTTACAAACAGGAGGCGCATTCCACTACCACTATTTATGGATGTATCCTGAAGAATGAATCACCATTTGAATGTGGTAGTATGTCACAACAATGGAGCAACTCACACCACTACTACCATATGTAAATGGATAACTTTGGAAAAATGAAGAATCACTCACATAAGTGGCATGTAAATTCAAATTCATTTGTTCCATTCCTTTCTGAGAGGAGGAAGAGTGGCATTGTTGCATATGTAAGACAACCAGTATTGGCTCCTGCATCCAAAGAGATGAAGAGGGGGATGGCCTAGCTTGCTGAGACAGGTGAG
>SEYY01003988.1:15000-72734 GCA_009176605.1 Armadillidium nasatum
TTAATGGAAGTATCATCAAATAAATAAGCAGGAAATGATTTAGGATCCTTCAGCATAAATTTGGTATAGGTGGTCATAAAAGCAAAATTTTGAATATCTGCCTTTCATACTATATTTGCCAGGTTTAAAGTTTTAAATCTTGATAGGCTTACATATTATAAAAGCTATTACTATATAAAGTCATTTGTATAGAAGAATAATGCATTAAATCAGTTGATTTGTTTAATACAGTATAAACATTCATAATTTACGTAGTTTCAAAAACAAGTAAACATATATAATTATTGTATACAAATTTATTGATGTAAAAAATGATTTAATATGCAGTCAGAATCCCAGTTTCAGGAATGTTACTCATTGCGACTTTTTCAGGGAAACAGAATTCTTGCAAACTTAAACTTTGCATCAGCATATATATACCAGTATATAGGCCTATATAAAATGGAATTTTTTTTTTTTTTTTTTTTCAAAAAAAAAAAAAAAAAAAAAGGCCATAGCATTTTTACCAAAAAGTCAGCTTTTTGCCAACCTTGATTGTTGACAAGTATGGAGTTATTTAGAATACATTTGCTAAAAGTCATTCACTTTAGGAATTTTATTTTACCACAAGAAAAATAGTAGAGAAGTTTCAATTGAATAAAAGTAATTTTGTTCATTTCACTTCAGTTATAAGTAAAAATTAATTTTGTTAATACACTTGTAAATATTTTGCTTTATGATTTTTTCTTTATTACATTTTATATATTTCTTAATCAAACAGATTATCTCAAGAAAGTCACAATGAATAAGTTCATTTTTGGTTTAAGTCAAAACTCTAAACAAATTTTGCTATTAAAGAATGCCAGTAAGATCTCACAAACTTTTCAAAAATTTTCATCCTCAGTAGATATTGGATCTAAAGAACATTTGAATAATTTGGTGTCAAAAAGTAAAGTGGTAGTTTTTATGAAGGTAAGTTCTTTTATTTAGATCCTATCAGACAAAAAAAAGCAGTTATTGATCTAATAATCTCTAAGCATCACTAAGGGTACGGTCACAGTGTATGCATACTCAAACTTTTATTCTAAAATGTAATTTTACCATTGTATAAATATTACTTATACTATGATTTTACTTTTTTATTTTATTTTGTTGTAAGATTTAAAAACTTGAAAATGAATGAACTTTTGTGATCAGCTGATCAAACTCTAACAGAACAGATTTGTCATTCAAACTAATTTGAAAGAAAAATCTATTCAGATTCTTTGGTTTCTAGCAAACGATTTCAAAACTACACAAAAAATAAATTGATAAAATAAATTAAGTTACTGATTTGTGAGAATTAAAATTGTCTAAATATTCATTCATCTACTAAGCCTAAAAGCTGATACGTTTTACCTTATTCTAAATTGTATTTCTCTTATCTAATAGAAATAGTTCATTTGAATGAACATATTTACAATATTCTTCATTGATTTTTAATATTACGAAAAATATTTTATTTTCTAAATAAATATTATGTTTTTTAACCACAATTATTAGATAAAATTGTTAACTCAAATTCTAAGAATTCTTCCATACCTATAAATTTTGTTACAATTTTAATTTAATTTTTTTTTTTTTTTTTTTTAAATATATATTAGAAAATCAGGGAAAAGGAATGTAATTGACAAATTATAAAAATTTGTTTGAAAATAGAAATCAGTAATTTAGTTGATCTTTGATGAGTGTTGGTAGTTTTAACTTTTAGTAACTTTATTTTCTTTTCTGAACAATAGCTTTCAATTTCAATTTTCTTAAAAAATACTTTTTTGTTATCTGTACAGCTTTGCTTTTGCCCTCATATATATATATATATATATATATATATATATATATATATATATATATATATATATATATATATATATATATATATATATATATATATATATATATATATATATATATATATATATATATATATATATATATATATATATATATATATATATATATATATATATATATATATATATATATATATATATATATATATTTCACCTCTGGTGGACAAAGACCAGAGGATTACTGAAATTTCCACCAAAGTAAAAGAAAAAATAGGGAATCTGATTGTTAAAGGCCAACATGTCCCCATACACAGCTTTAAAGGTGTATAAGTCATAGGAAGTTGGGAAAATGGATAAAGGGAGTGTGTTCCAGATTTTACCCTTAGAGTATATGTAAGATTGAGCATAGCGGTAAAGTCTGATGTCAGAGAGTAGGAGAGAGAAAGGACGAAACTGTAGAAAGGCATGTCGCACGAGCCCTTCTCAATGGAGTAAGTATGCAACGAGAAAGTTCAGAAGAGCAGTGTTTATTGTAATAGCGATATTATAGAGAGAGTGATGCAATAATTCAATGGGCAGAAAGAAACCGGAGAGGATTAGTGGGAGTGGAAGATTTGATAAGACGAAAAGCCCTAGACTAAATTTTCAAGGGGTGCTGTATGAGTGGAACTACCCCAGATGTGTGATGTGTAATCCGTACAGGGGCGAAAAACACCCTTATAAAAAGCAAGCAACTGGGGTAGAATGAAGGAATTTTGAAGGTGCCTCAGAGCACCTAACCTCTTAGAAGCTTGTTTAGAAAGAGAAGTTATGTGATCTTTCCAAGAAATATTACGAGAAAAAGAAACACCAAGAATATTAAGAACAGATGAAGGTTTGAGTAGAGTGTTTTTGAAAAAGATATCATAGTTGTGTGGAAGGTTATGTCGAGTAGAGAGATGGAGGAACCGGGTTTTTAAAATTTGCCCCAATTTGAAATACTAGATAGATCAGAAGTCAGTTGCTGCTCAAAGGCAATCATCTTTGCGCCTATTAACTACTGTTGGGAGGGGCGTCTTTCAAATTGAAAGGAGTAATGAAGTTTAAGAGTCATAGGCATAGGAGTGGATAAGAGATGAAGCAAGAGAGAGAGAAGGTCATTTATGAAAAGTAGAAAAAGTGTTGGGAATACACCACTGTTAATAGATTTAAAGGATGAATGGTAGCCGTCTACAACAGCTGCTGTAGAACGAACAGAGAGGATAGATTCCGAAAGAGGGAAGTTTAGAAATCAAAGCTTTGTGCTAGACTCTATAGAAAGTTTTCGATATTTCCAGCATGACAGCAAAAGATTTACCGAAATGCCGAAGGACGGGGGATCAAAATTCAGAGAGAAGGAAAAGAAGATCACCAGTTGAGCGTTTTTAACGAAAATCATACCGGCGATCAAAGATAAGAGTAGAAGAATTGAGATGTTTCCGTATCTTCCTGTTAGGATAGATTCGAAAACTTTAGAAAGAACGGAGGTTAAATAAATGGGACGATAATTAGAGAGTTGAGAGGGGTCCCACTTATTCGGCACAGGTTGAATGAGTCCATGTTTCAGAAAGAAAGGAAGGTTGAAGTATAAAGACAAAAGACGAAATAGTTTACCAAGGCAGGGTGCAAGCTCGGAAGCACAAGTTTTGATAACCACAGGAGGAATACCATCAGGACCATACGCCTTCTTAGTGTTAAGCTCAGAGAAAGCAGAAATGACACCTTTTGAAGAAATTACGATTTTAGGCATAAATAGGTTGAAGGAGTAGGAACAGCTCTGGAATCGTTTAAGATTGAATTAAAGGTAAAGGTTTTAGCGAAGAGTTCAACTTTAGAGGAAGGCAAAACTACAAATGCACCGTCAGAAGATACTAGAAGAGGGAAAGATTAAGAAGCAAAGTTAGTGTTGACATTTTCTGCAATATATATATATATATATATATATTATATATATATATATATATATATATATATATATATATATATATATATATATATATATATATATATATATATATATATATATATATATATATATATATATATATATATATATATATATATATATATATATATTAGTGATTGGACGATTAAGTTTTTTGATGATGAAATTAAAAAATATATTTTAAAAATTTTCTTCATTATAATAAATTTAATAATTTTATAATAAGGAAGAATTAACTTTTTTTTTTTAATTATTCAAATGTGTAAATACGTGTAATTTTAATAAATAGTATAACATTATCTTCAAAATATTAATTTTAAAAATTTTAATGTGAAAACATGGAGAGAGATGCAAAATTCTAGTATTTTAAATTCAGAACTCTTGTAATGCAGAACAATCTTTTCTTCAGTTTTTAGGGAAAGTATATTTGACCCCCACTACTAAATAACCTTTCACTCAATAGAAGAGAGTGGAGCACAGATATTTATAAGCTAATATATGGAAATTAATCGGACAAAATTGACGTTGACGATTGAGAAAAAGGTCGATGACGATTAATCATCTCATCACTAATATATATATATATATATATATATATATATATATATATATATATATATATATATATATATATATATATATATATATATATATATATATATATATATATATATATATATATATATATATATATATATATATATATATATATATATATATATATATATATATATATATATATATATATATATATATATATATATATATATATATATATATATATATATATATATATATATATATATATATATATATATATATATATATATATATATAGCCATCTGACATTTGTAAATTGGGACCATATGCTAAAAGGTTAGGGGTTTAAATTTAAATTGAAGTTTCGTTACTTGTTTAATTATACCTACTCTAAATATTGATAGTAAATAATTTTTATTCAAACATTTAATTTGAACAATTATTTGAGTTTTTACCTAAAGAGAAATATTTATAAAAGTTACAATTTCTAATGTTTAATAAAATAAAAGATTCCTGATCAAAATTCGTAGCTTTTTCATTTTGAACTGTAGATATTGCCAAATTATCTGAACATCTTTTCATTGAAGAGAGTAGATGGAGAAGAGCATAAGTATTTTCTTGCAAGGTCTGCAAGATACTATGTTGAAGTTTCTTTAATTTAGATAATTAGTGATTATACTTGTAAACTAACAGAATAGGTATTCTTAATAATGCTTTTTATTGGCAATTTGAAGTTTTGATAATAGAATCTAAGACTGTTTTGCTTGCTGAACATCTGTCCTCTGTCTGGAGAAAATTTTTTACACCAGATTATCTACCCTCAAACCAGGCTTATTGTCGGGATTACAGTACCAGTGAAATAGGTTACATACAGTAAACACAATCAGAAATAATCATAAGCCAAAATTATTACTACTCTATTTGTGTATTCTGGACTGAAGATGAAGTTAAACCATTTTATATATATATATATATATATATATATATATATATATATATATATATATATATATATATATATATATATATATATATATATATATATATATATATATATATATATATATATATATATATATATATATATATATATATATATATATATATATATTTTGATTTGTGGTCTACTTCTCAAACCATGTGCGTACATGGAAAAAAAAAAAAATTAAATAGACTGTAAGAAACCACTAGGATTTCTGAAGACTAGAAATCAATCTAAAGGGAGATACACATACACAATATGTTTCATAAATTACACAATATATGAACTAAACATGCTGTGGATTTGTCAATACTGTCCTACTTATCAGTCATATATACCCCATGCAGTTTAACTTTTAATAACCAACTCTTATCAGACTAATTAGTCAAAACTTATGCACAGTTCTCCAATACTGACCTAACATATCTATTATACAGTCTACTCATAACCTCCCTGCCCTTGTAAACATTACGATTTATTATACCTGACATCTTAGCTTATATTTCTTGCTTCCAAACAATCAAATTACTGCTAATAATCACTCCCAAATCTTTTTTTTTTTTTTTTTTTTTTTTTTTTTTCCCACAAACTCAAGCCAAACTCCATTCATATCGTAGTTAAATCTTAAATTTAGATAATCAACATGAAAAACTTTACATTCTTTATTAAAATTCATTCTGTCATTTATCTTCCCATCCAAGAAGTATTATCTAGATCACTTTGAAGCTTAATAAAACCATTCTCATATATATATATATATATATATATATATATATATATATATATATATATATATATATATATATATATATATATATATATATATATATATATATATATATATATATATATGAGCATTAGAAACTCGACACTCAGTGGGATACTACGCTTCGCCATTTCCCATGATAATTTATTGCCATTCAGTAATATACACTGCCTTCTACCCTTCAGCTGCTCTTTATTCCAACCATGCACCAATACACGTACACCGCATTGTGATAACTTTTGTATTGATTTGTCTTACATGGGGTACATTATGAAAGGCTTTGCTGAAGTCTAAATAAATAACAACCGGATCCCTGCAGTCAGTATTGTTTTTCATATATTCTAAAGGTTTGTCTGACACAATCTACTCTTTCTAAAATCGTGGTAGGAGTTCAGTATCTTGCTATTATCCAGATGTTAGTCTAACTCACCTATAATTTCCCATCTTCCTAACTACCTTTTTATAAATAAGCAGAACATAATATGTTTTCTAGTCTTCCAGTACTTTACAAATGTAATTGATCGTTTAAGTCAAAAAGTCCTTTTGCATGCAGTCTGCTATTAGTACCCTCCTTTAGAGTTCTATCATATACACCATTTGGGACCTGCAGTTTTACCTTTACTTGGACCAATATGGTCCAGTAAAGGTAGAGATTTAATTTCTTTTACTTCAATTTCAAATTCTGTAAGCTTTTTATACATGCACCCCAAAACTTTAAAGTATTATCCAACCTTACCCCAATAAACACGGACGGACTCAAATTACCAATTCCATATCTGAATTTACTAAATTTTCATCAATTTTAATTTGATCAGCTGTCCTATTCTTACTTTTCAATTTGTAAAAGCCAAAAAAAATTTCTTTAGTTCTATTCCTTACTAAATTAATTTTTGTGATTCTCTTTGCCTTTCTTATTAACTGATTAAATTTATTTCTAATTTTTTAAATCTTCCTTGCTATTACCTTAGGGCCTAGAATATTTTAAAACATGTACATTTTCACTTATTTTCTCTTCTCTTCACCACCCTAATAAATCTATTTTTAGAACAACGACAGAGTACTAGTCAAAATTTGCTTGAAGCTTCACAGGACAAAACTGTTTTGATCTTTGAACTCCTTATCCCAGTCAATTTTGTTAGGTATGGCTGAGTTAGTATTATCAGTTTTTGAAATTTTTTCCTTAACTTTCAATTTAGGCCAAATCTGATTAGTCATTAGCACCTAAATTCTTTCTTCAACTCTGATTTTATCCACTATACTTAGTTTTTTTTTAATACTAAATCTAAAAAGTGCTTCGTCTTGTAGGTTCATGGACCATCTGCCTTTAAAAAGGTATCTAGTATGCAATTTATATATATAATATAGAAATTCTATGATTCAAGCTAGTTAAGGAATTTCACACAATATTAGGAAAGTTAAAATTTCCCATGACTGACTTTTTCTCTATTTTGCCTCAATATCCTTCACCATTTCGAAATATAATCATCGACTCGGAATAGATCTATAAAATGTAATATATAACAGAGGTGAAATAAATATAGTTTTCAGCCAATGTGCATAAGAACATGTTTTCTAACATACAACTATCAAATTCTCTAATAGCTTTACACGCAAAAAGATCGCGAACTTCCAGATTGATTCGAGCTGAAGCATAGTTTGGTATCGAACTCTATTCCCCCCTTCACCTCAAACCCACGTAGTCATATAAAGGAAAACTAGTAAACCTTTCAGTAAAGGGATAATTAGGTGCCAAAAATAATATATGTATATTTTTCTTTATTTAAAGGGAAATCCAGAAGAGCCAAAATGTGGATTCAGCAACGCAGTAGTTCAAATTATGCGAATGCATGATGTAAAATATGATGCCCACGATGTGTTACAAGATGAAAGAATCAGACAGGGTAAATATTTTATTATTATATACATAGATTTAAAAAATAAAAAGCAAATTCTTAATGCAGCCTTTTAAATTAATAGGTTCCATAATACTAATTTTTCAGGTATTAAAGATTATTCTGAGTGGCCAACAATTCCTCAGGTATTTTTAAATGGAGAATTGATTGGTGGTTGTGATATTTTAATACAGATGCACCAGAATGGTGAACTAATTGAACAATTACAAAAGAATGGTATAACTTCTGCCCTTATACAAGAGGTCAATGAAAAAGGAGAGAAAGATGAAAAATAATGTAAATACGTTTTTTTTTTTTTTTTTTTTTATTTCAAATAGGCTCTTAATGTAAATATTTTATTTTATTATTGTTATAATAGGCTCTAAAATAAATATTTATATTACTTATAAAACTTTAAATTTTCCTTAAATAACTAATACATTTTTTTTCTGTCAGATGTTTCACTGAAAAAAATTGCACATGCACGGGTTCGAAAGTATCAATTAGGCAATTATTATTATTATTATTTAATAAAAAATTTATTGAAATAAAACAGTTTTGTTATATAAGTATTTAGTTTCTAACCTAAATAGTAACAATAACTAACTTACGAATGTAAACTGTAATAAAATAAACGTATGTACCACATTACTAAAAATAATCAAAAAACCTACCTACATAAATAAAAGTTTTCATATTTACTCAGGTATGTAAAATAAAATATTTAAAAAAAAAATAATTCTTAAAACAAAAGAAACACCTCCCCCTCCCCCTTCTCTCTCTCACACACACATATTCCGCATTCATTATTAATTTTATTCAATGACCGAGAGTTTTTAATTAGACTGTGCAGTAGCGTAAGTTAAACATGTCACCCAAGAATATATATTATTTTTGATCTTTAAAATGCAGCAAGTATTAGGATCTTTCTTCCTTTTCCTTATTGTATTTCTGAAGCTCCTTCAAAAACTGTGCTCTTGGTTTCATGACAGTGGGTTTGTCTCCGCGACATTTTGGACAAAACCATTTTCCTTTTGGTTTGTTTGTTAAACTTACACAAGAAAAATGGAACCATTCAATAGGGCATAAATCGTTGTCACAACCTATCATCTCTCCATAAGAAACCTAAAATAATAATAATATAAAATTATACAAAGAATTACATTCCAGATAATATAAATTCGATATTTAAAGTTGAATAAAATACAGAACACTTGAAATCATTTGCTACTTCATTATCTGATTTTAATGAGTTCGAAAAAACAGCTTGCCAAATAAGGGAAAGAAATCTTTAAGCTTACCTGCTCACAAAGGCAGTAGGTTGGTTCATTTGGATCAATTGATACTTCTGGTGGAGAATCTTCTCTCTCTCGTTCAGTTCTTGATTTTCGCTTTTTCTTCTTACTATTCTTTTTATGTGCTGATCCCTGCAATAAAGAAAAGAACTTTAAATTAAAACTATGCATAACGTATTTTCTCCGAGTTGATATGCCAGTTTCACTGAAGCATCAACACATTCAAGAGATGAAAAACTTTGTAGAAAAGCACCTGGAGTGAAGGTAGATTACAATAATACTGAAAGATCTAAATATTGCAAAGTAGGGGTATTTTTTTCAGTTACCACCACTCACGTACTGAGCCTACTCTAGGAGGGTGTGTTAAAATAAAAAAAAATCCCTACACTTCCCACCTAACGCATATTACAATCATAAAAGAATAAAAATTCCTACAATTCTCACAACGCAAATTTCGTAACGTAAAGACGTGAGCTTTTAAAGTAATTGAGATCAAATTCAGCAGGAAATACAGAAGATAGTAAAGAATTCCAAAAAAAAAACAGGTGACTTGAAAGGAAGTACAACAACGAACAAGCCTGCAGTTACCTAGTCCACACAAAATTCATGTGTAGACAAGGTACCTCTTGTGCTGCGAAGACGCAGTAATGGTGGAGACATACGAGCAGTCAATTCCCTCGAGCATTTGCCGCTGTGGTACCTATAGATAAAGAGTGAATTCGAAAGGGCGAAACAATTAATGTCTTGTAGCTTTTGACTCGACCTTATTCAAAAGACGGGTGAAGTAAGGGTCCCATAAATAATTTAAAGTTTCTATACTTCACCCCAGATATGAGATCAGTACTCCATACATGAGCGGATGAGGACTTTGTATAATTATAGTACCTAAGTAGAAAAAAAATCTCGCAGCCTAAACAGAACTCCCAGCTTCTTTGAGGCCGCCAAAGCAACCACAGTGATATGTTTCCAAGACATTTTTTGTTTATGAAGGTCAAAGATGTTTATATTGTCAACAGGAGAGGTGGGAGAACTATCGAAAGAAAACGAAAAAATTTAGGAGGTGTCATTGAGAGGGAGATTTCAAGAAGATGAGTTTTTAAGGCTCAATTTCAGAAGGTCGAGACGACCCCACTGGGAAATTCTATCCAGGTCAGCAAGAATAGAATCGGAATTATTAAGACGAGAGACAACTTTAGATGCAAAAGAGGGAATAGATTTGAAATGAGTAAAAGAAAGGAAGTACAAATTTTAGTTAATAAGAGGAATGTATCAGAAAATTACAAACAAATGGCCAGAGGTTAAAATCAAATTAAATTTTGTAGAATGACTTGTTTTATCAGAGAAAAATATGGCAATCATCTGGCGAATGCTGACCTGGAATGGAATCCACAAGGTGGAAGATGAGGGAGGTCAGCCGTGACATACAGATCTTTAGTGAAGATTGAGAGAATAATGGATAGAGATTAAGGAAATAGCAGCGAATAGGACAAGATGAAAAATCACATTAAGGACATGTAATAGAAATTAAGAGAGTAAGCAAGCAAGGTGTACTTTAACTTTTCCTGTTTTCTAATCATCAGTTACCTTCCTTCATTATTTTAAAATACAAAATAACTACGTGTTGTGAATATAGTTATCAAGTTTTCAACAGATCCTTATCAGACAATTAAATAAGAGGAAACACTTTATAGATCTTACAACTTGATTTTGCATTTATATAACATTTTAACAATTTTCATAGAATAGTATGAATTGGTGTTAGTATTCGGATCGATAGTATAATTTCATAACCAAACGGACCTTGCAAAACATTTCTCATAAGTGGATTACCAGTTTAAATCAATTTTGAATCTAAAAAATTATTCTACCTTGAAAAGGTGCTCGAGAGGAATGATTTTCAATTTTAAAACGCGAAAGAAAGTTTTATCACCAATATGTTGCACCATGTAAGAGCAAAAACAAATTAAATAAGACATTTGAAGTTCTCTAGTAAGAAAGAAATTATTCAAACTGTTTGTACAAGCAATGAGCACCATAATAGATTTACACTTCAATCTTTTGACTAAACTCTATGTTTAACACATGAAAAAATTAAAACAATACAATATCCATTCATCAGCAAAATACATTTATACTTCAAAATATAAATACGTACCCGATTTGAAACTGTTCTTGTTAGGCCTGATTTCTCTACCAAAGGAGTTGTGGGGATATCATTTGAACTGTCATTATGATTATGATTATTTTCAACTTTGGACCTCCTAGGACGTTTGTTAGATCTTTCTGATATTGCATCTTTACATGTATCTGATTTTTCCTCTTGCTCTAAATCTATTAAAATATTAAAATCAGTATAACTGTTGCAAAAAAATTTGAAACCATCCAATGTTAACAATTATATTTTAAAAAATCAAGATACTAACCAGGGTATTTGGAACTATTTTCATTTTCTACTTCAATTACTATTAATAATAAGAGCAAAAAAAAGGAAAGTCTTAAAAAAATAGCTCAATAAGTTTTTTACATTCAAAAACAGAATACTATCAATGGGTAGACAAAAGTAAATTAGGTTCACAAACCTAAATTTTTACAATCGAGATCCAGTTGACGTTGTCTGTTGTCAATAATGTCTAAAATATGCTGCGCTATTTGTAGCTTCTCGTCTGCAATTTCCTGAGCTAAAATAAGTTTACCTTGTAGATGAAGTACTGTTTTCTTCATTGTCTGAGATTCATTTTCTTTCAAATAATGTGAACGCAGATTTTCCATGTCTTCTAATAATGCTATAAAATATTAAATACCTTCCATAATATTTATAAAAATATCTCTACGAAATGTAATACATGATCAGTTTTTTATACTACCTTTCTTACTAGAATTGTTTTCAAGAAATGATAGACAATATTCATCCCTAGTCAAACGGACCGCAAATGTTTCACAATAATTCACACCACTGCTAGCAAACACATACATACAATTTTATTTTATTTTGTAATTTCATGTTCTAGTCCTATATATATATACCAAAGCTTGCATAACTTATACAGTAAAAACTTTTTTTATATAAATGTTAATTTATTTATTTTTTTTAACACATTAAACTATATTTTTATACCATAAATAAACCATAAAAGAGACATTTCATTATATTAGCATTAAAAAAAATATGAACCTCTTTAATTAAATTTGCAAAATATAGGTTTTAATCATGCAGACCAATTCTTCGCTTTTTTGCAACATACAATTTCGAATGCTTACCTTTATATCTTCTTATCGTCTGTTTTATTTCTAGTTTTATTTGCTATCTTACTTGGTGTCTTTAAATAACCATACTCTTCATAAATTTTATTTAATTGAAATATTTATAATTTTACAATGGTAATGCACGCTTATTTTTCACGTGTTATCACTCCAGTTATAAAAGAGAATTTGCCTATGGCAACATCTTGGGGAGGTATGATCCCGTAACAAAAATATATATCGATGTAAATATCGGAAATCGATATATTCAAACATCCTATCACACAAATATTGTTAGACTGATATATATGTATATCGATACCCCTTGCTTCTATATATATATATATATATATATATATATATATATATATATATATATATATATATATATATATATATATATATATATATATATATATATATATATATATATATATATATAATATATATATATATATATATAATATATATATATATATATATATATATATATATATATATATATATATATATATATATATATATATAATATATATATATATATAAATATGATAATAAATGAATAAATTTTTAAATGCACATCTACTTTATTCAACATGAATAGCCGAAGACTTTTCAGTGCTGTTACATAAAATAAAGTTGAAAAATTAAAGTAAATGAAATACAATATACAAAGATATTAGATATATGGTTGGATAGCCAGATACTGAAAAAAAGGCCGGGTAACTTGATCGTAACCAGATATAGAGCTAATCCTAGTTCAAATGGCATAAAAGTAAGAATGATGAAATATGGATTTTGAAAAAAATTTAAAAAAGGGAATTAACTCACTTATCCTATGAATGATTACAGTTACCAACTTATAAACAGATGAAACATTTTCATAGTCAAAGTAACCATTCCAAGAATAGTTATTATAGAAGCGTCAGAAAGCTCCCCCAATTAGCACAATCAAGGTTCCAGAAGATACACTAAGGACAATGGAGCTATTGGAGAAAAACCATGAGTATGGAGAGAAAGAAAGTAGTTAGATGTACAAATAGCAGAAAAGACAGCATATTTCCAGAGAGTTAGATATTAGTGAAATATAAGCCAAGAGTGTTGAAAAATTGAGTGCATGATCTAAAATTAGTTTAAGTTCAATAATCGACTGCTCCATATCATTGACAAGGCTGAATGTTTTACCTTCCTCCCATCCTCGATCAGCATAAGAAGACACCAATTATTCAGTTTTTTATATATATATATATATATATATATATATATATATATATATATATATATATATATATATATATATATATATATATATATATATATATATATGTGTAATCATAGATAGACTTTTGCCTATCTTAATCTTTTTCAGTAGTTTACACGTGTGTGTTATCTTTATAATGGATAAAAATTAATTATGGAAATTACTCTTAAAATTAAAGTTTTCAGGATTCTACCACCAATTTTCCAAACAACACTGGAGTGACTTGACTATTCCCAATAAATGTTGATTATTTTACCACAAATAATAAAGATTTTTATTTGGATAATAGTTATTACTCATTACTCTCCCCCTATATATATATATATATATATATATATATATATATATATATATATATATATATATATATATATATATATATATATATATATATATATATATATATATATATATATATATATAGAAAAATTCTATTATTATTTCTGAAACAGCAAATGTGCATCACTAGCTTTACCTTGATATTGGATATCTAGTTCTCTTAGCGTAGATATCTGACGCTGGACTTCATCTGGAAGGTTTTCTATAGTATCTGAAAGATTGGAAAGAATAAAGTATCAGTAAGTATCTTCATATTTATCGGTATCATCAAAAAATGACCAATACTGATATCAGATTTTTTAACTGAAGAACAAAAATTATATATATATATATATATATATATATATATATATATATATATATATATATATATATATATATATATATATATATATATATATATATATATATATATATATATATCGGACCAGCATATTTTACCAACCATCTGCTCTTAAAAATCCCTTTCCTACAGTGCTCAAAAAGATCATGCTTTTTGGCTCGATGGTTTCAGTGCCAATCCTTCAGTTTTATTTAAACTAGTTTTTGGTCATGATGTTTGTCCATCAATTGCCTCGAATGTGTGTCTGAATGGAAGTTCATTTGCCATGCAAGAGGCAAATTAACCACTGTATCAGTCTTTCCAAATATATTTCGATCAGTCTCAAAACTCCATCAATTCTTCCAGTGCTAACTAGAGTTCCATTGCAAAGAATAGCTTTAAGGGAAATCTTGCTATCAGAATCAATTAAGAAAGTTATTATTTCATAAGTAATACATCGGGCCTTAGCAGAATCTGATGTAAAATAAATAATGTAAATATCATCTGGTTCTTTTGTAAAAACAATGTTCTTCCAATTCAGTTCCATCTTTTCTTTTAGTTTGGTCTTCTTCCCTAACATCAAAGTTTAAACCTGTGTTGGTTGAAAGGCCACATATTTCTACTGCTCGGGTACTGCTGCTGTCACAACCCCTACTGCTGCAGAGACTTACAATAGATTCAACATTTAAACTTTCCAATTTTTCTTCCATCCTTCTTCTCGAACCTGTTAGTGCTTTATCATTGTCTCAAGTTGATTTTTCATTTGTTTTTGGCCTATAAAGGATTCCTATTCAATAATAAGTATTCTAATTTTGCATCTACAATGACTTCTTTCCAGTTTTTTATCATAATAGTTGCATGTGTGAATGTCAAACATATCATATGATTTTACTTCACTTTCAAACATCCTTTTGTCTGTTTAGTGGGATCTTATTTAGTTTGGAAGCATGTTCTACCTCACTGTGCAAATGACTATAGGTTTTGAGGAAAAAACTGACAATTATTGATGAAATAACTTTCTTAGTAAAGGATCTTGGCTTTGATAGAGCAGATTGTGCAAATGTACATGAATTACTTGATTCACATGCACAAGAGTTAAGTGAAGATAATCTCTTCAATTGGATGAACAGAGTACATATGCAGCAGAAGATAAAGAAATTGAGCCAAAAATGAGCTAATAAAAGGACTGGCAACTAAAAAAACTCAATCAAGTCTTCCATCATATTGAAAGTATAAAAGAAATCTTACTAATGCTGATCATGACATTGAAAGAAGCCTGATTGTTTGTCATAATATTGACAAAGCAATGAACACCTACTGTATATACTATGAGTATCCAAAGAGCGCAAACATGATGCAACCAACAATTTTTTTTTTAATTTTTTTATAAAATAGGTTTAAAGAAAATGCATGTGTTAATTTGAGTGAATTTTTTATTTTTATTTTTACCTCTTAAATTTACTGAACCAATTGTAATATTTCCTATTCATTATTCAATTCGCTTAGCACAATTTTACTTAGTGTGGGCAATTATCGGGACTATATATATATATATATATATATATATATATATATATATATATATATATATATATATATATATATATATATATATATATATATATATATATATATATATATATATATATATGGTCAGACTCCAGATTAGACATGACTTTTTTTAAAAAAAAACTACGAAACGTAGTGAAAAATAAATTACATTTTTAGAATCCTTGTCGAATTTTAGTTAGGAAAAGTGTAAAATATTTGCAAAAAATAAAAAAAAAATTAATAAAAAATGATTTTGTACGACAACTGATGACGTAATAAACTTAAATTTGGTGTTTTGATGATCGTATGTCTAAGGGGGCTCTGCCCCCCGTACCCCCCGACCCGTGAGTGATGATGATACTGTAGACTACTTTTTCTGTAGACGATTGGGGGTATTTTCCATTTTTTCCAATTTCGAGAAAATTGAAAAAAAATGTACCTTGCCAGGCGTACGATGCTCTCCACATATAAAAATAAGTAAACTTTACTTATGTAAACTTTATTATTATAAGGATTTTTTTTTTTTTCCCAATTTTTCCTACCTGAAATTCGACAAGGATTCTAAAAATGTAATTTATTTTTCACTACGTTTCGTATTTTTTTTTAAAAAGTCATGTCTAATCTGGAGTCTGGCCATATATATATATATATATATATATATATATATATATATATATATATATATATATATATATATATATATATATATATATATATATATATATATATATATATATATATATATATATATATGCAAATAAAAGAAAAATATACATACCTAAAAAATTATCTACATAAGTTGCAGAATATAATGCTTCTAAGGCAGCTTGGTTTAACATTTTTAGTCTGCAAGAGAGAATAAATTAATAATGTTTACATTAATGCTAATAAAAAAAACTTATACTGACAATATATTTATAATTAACACTAACTCAAACATTAAGTAGGAGGGAGAAAGTTGTAACCTCCTACCCAGAGTAAAAAAAATAAGACAGAAATGATGAAGGAAATTGAGGTAGTTTGCCACAATAAAGAAAAAGAGTCATAATGAGAGATTTTAATTATATTGACAATGAGTAAGATCCCTTGACTAGCATGAAATAGTAATATTTCTGCATTTATAAATTACATTCTAGACAATTTTTTGAGTCAGGTGGTCCATAAAAATACAAGATATACAACTATCAGATTTAATACTACGGTGA
The DNA here is from genome assembly GCA_009176605.1 of Armadillidium nasatum. Classification (NCBI taxonomy): domain Eukaryota; kingdom Metazoa; phylum Arthropoda; class Malacostraca; order Isopoda; family Armadillidiidae; genus Armadillidium; species Armadillidium nasatum. Next base: position 32,165 of record SEYY01003988.1, read on the forward strand.
TAAAACTATATAGCGATTGAGGTCAGGATTGAGGAGAAGTAAGGCTAATGATCATAATAAAAATATATTTATTATTATTATTTAGTTTTCTAGTGTACTTAGTTTGAATTATCATAACCTGAATGACTGAAGTTTGCCATGTGATACAGGCCTAATATATATATATATATATATATATATATATATATATATATATATATATATATATATATATATATATATATATATATATATATATATATATATATATATATATATATATATATATATATATATATATATATACTTACTTTACTTTTTTGCCCCTTGGACCTTCCTGACTGGAAGGGCCACACTGCTTTTAGGAAATCCGCAACGGCAGCCAGCTATATATATATATATATATATATATATATATATATATATATATATATATATATATATATATATTATATATATATATATATATATATATATCACCAATCTGTAGAACAAATTAAACTTATATCTGCAACATTTATCTTAAAACAAAAAAAAAAAAAAAAAAAAAAAAAAAAAAAAAAAAAAAAAAAAAAAAAAAAAAAAAAAAAATTTTAAAATATTGATTAAAATTGAAATTTCAAAATATTGATATGATCATATATATATATAGCTATATATATATATATATATATATATATATATATATATATATATATATATATATATATGGTGTAATGCCGCAGTAGGCCTGAATCCCCTGGTAACATTCCATCTATCGGTTAGGCCTGTATGCCAAGGTAACGTTCCATCTATCGGTTATTACTGTATCACAAAGCAATGTCAGTCATTCAGGTTATGGTAAGTTGAACTAAGTACATTTGAAAAACTAAATAATACTTATAATATTAATTAGAATAATAATAACAGTATTAATAATAATAATAATATTAATAGGCATAAATAAAATGAAAGCCACACTGCTTTTAGGAAGGTAAAAAATTTGCATTGATATTTGATATATCAATACTTCCATATATCAAAGGTCAGACCATTTCTTAACCTCTATATATATATATATATATATATATATATTATATATATATATATATATATATATATATATATATAATATATATATATATATATATATATATATATATATATATATATAGGAACCGACCGGGGTTGGAATTTGGCCGGGGCCGGGGCCGGGGTCACCCAAATTTGGCCGGGGCCGGGGTTCTGGCCGGGTTTCCTAAAATTTGTAAAGAGGTCAAAAGCACTGAAATTTAAGGTTAAGAAAATTAGATATAAGGTTTATTTAATTGTAAGGAAGGAGTAGAATAGCCAACATTCACTTAAATTAATGATTATATGCATTTTCTCCAAAAAAAAAAAATCAAAAAATTACAGTTTTGTATAGTTAAAGTTTAAAAAAAGTACAAAAATTTAAAAAAAAAAAATTTCTAATTCATAATAGTGATTCAACAGGTTTACTTAAGTAAGACCCTAAGGTAAAGTTTGAAAAAATGTAAGATATAAAATTATCAATTTAACCTGTATTTATACATATCATTGTTATTTTATTGCCATGTATCAAACTTGTATCATTTAGCTGCATTATTTAAAAAATTATTATTTTGTTTATACTTTCAGTCAATATGGCTAAAAGATCAGCTTCTGCAGTATTTGAATACTTTACAATGTTTCAGGATAGGCTCGAAATAGCTAAATGTTAACATCTGCAGTCAGAAAATTAGAAGAGAACCTCCGGGTGCTACAAGTAAAAAAAATTTCAACCAAATCTTTTTGGAGTATCTAAAATCAAAACACAAAGATGAACATTCACTAGCAGAAAAGGAGCGGTCAAAAGAAACAGAAAAAAAAAAAAATCTTAATTTTCTTATATTTTGTTTGAAATTTTTTTTTATTATTTGACTGATTGAGCTGAAATTTTCAAAGTATGTGAATTTTTTAACGAAGTTCTGAGTTGATTTCGAGCATTTTTTTTGAGTCTATAACGGTTTGAAACTTATTTGGACCCAAAGTTGAAAAAAATGAATAACTGGATCAAACCACTGGTCCACATGAGCTGAAAATTTAGCTGAATACCTTGCCCCAATTTCTTGCATTGGTGGGAATAGGTTTTTGATATCACGTCTAGAAAAAAGTTATATAAGCACTTGAAAAAAAATTTTGCAAAAATCGTACCCTTCTGGAGGAAAAAATTATTTAAAAAACGCTACCTACTATTTTCTTTTATTTGTGAATATTGTTTAGAAGAGGGCAGGGCAACAATATTTATTTAGTGCATATTTAAATGCTTTTTGTTTGAAGCGAGATATAGCCTCTCAAACTTTGGGAATTTTTGAAATTTGGCCAAAAATGGACCTTTTTGAAGGCTATATCTCAAAACCAACGAATGTCATCGAATAAAGTACATAGAGGAATTTGTAGCCCCACCCCTCCTCTATACACACCAAAAATAGGAAATGTCATAGTTGTATTTTTTTTTTTTTTTAATTTTGTCTGAAAAGGTGGATTTTTTTAGTTCAAAAATTTTTTTTTTCTATAGTTGGTCAGTTTTTGGCTTATAACATTTTTCCTATAACTATGGGAACAAAAGTCTATTAGAGACTTTTGTATCCCATTTAATTTTGAAATAAATAATCCAATTTTCAGCTCATTCTAAAAAGTGGTTTGGCACTACCATTCAATTAAAAAAGGGTAAAATTTCAAAAAAAAAAAAAAAAAAAAAAAACTTTTAACCGTAATAGACTCGGAAAAACGCTAGAAATGGACTTTTCTTACCGGTAAAAAATCTATATAACTGAAAGTTTCAGCAGAATCGGCTGAAAATTTAAAAAAAAAAAAAAAATTTTAAGTATAATTTGCCATTTTAACCCCGGCCGGCAACCCCGGTTTTCCCTGATTTTTGGCCGGGGCCGGGGCCGGGGTCAGTAAAAATGGCCAGGGTTGGCCGGGGCCCCGGTCGGTTCCTATATATATATATATATATATATATATATATATATATATATATATATATATATATATATATATATATATATATATATATATATATATATATATATATATATATATATATATATATATATATATATATATTATATATATATATATATATATATATATATATATATATATATATATATATATATATATATATATATATATATATATATATTATATATATATATATTATATATATATATATATATATATATATATATAGCGAACATTGGTTCTTTTGTAGGTTAGACCTTTTAGTTGACTATTAGGAGTAGTTAACATAGTGGTTTTTTGCTAGGTTAATTTGCTGGCCATTAAGTGTAGTTTTAACCTTTAAGTCCAGGTTAGGTTAAGTCTTAGTTTGTTAGATCTAACAAATTAGTTTGACTTAACCTAACCTAGACTTAAAGGGTAAAACTACGCCTAATGACCAGCAAATAGACCTAACCTAACCACTAACCATAATTTATTTACTATACCTAATGATTAACAAAAAGGCCAAATCTGCCAAAAAACTATTCGCTAAGTATATGTAAAAAAAAAAATATATTGAAAATATGAAGATAAAATATTTTTAAATGAATTCTACAAATACTTTTCTTGCACAGAAGAGTAATATAAATACATAATAATAAAAACTAAGAAAAAAAGAAAAAAACTGATATTTTTTCTCCAAATGTTGAAGCAACTGTTATTTGACTGGCCTTCATTTGTATAAAAATAGTAAAACCAATAGAATACCAGGTTGCCATATTTGTCTTTCAACTGTCTTATTATTTTTCTGCAATGTACTGTAATGCAACCTTTGATATATGGAAATATCAATGTATCAAAATATTAATATATCAATGCAAATTTTTTGATATCTGCATAATTATTATTTAGCTTTTATTTCATTTATGTCTATTACTATTTATTATTACTATTATAATTATTATTATTTAGTTTTCTAGTATATTTAGTTCAACTTATAACCTGAACGATCGACATTGCCATTTGATACATACCTAACAAATAGATGGAACATTATCTTTGGATACATACCTACTGCCATATTATACTATATATATATATATATATATATATATATATATATATATATATATATATATATATATATATATATATATATATATATATATATATATATATATAATACAGCAGTAGTCCTATATCCCACAGCAACATTCCATCAATCAGTTAGGCCTATATCATATGGCAAACTTCGTTGTTCAGGTTATGATAAGTCAAACTAAGTACACTAGAAAACTAAATAATAATAATAATAATAGCCATAAATGAAAACTAAATAATAATACAAATGTCAAAAAAATCTGCATTGATATATTGATGTTTCCATATATCGATATTTCTATATTCAAAGGTCAGACAACTTTTTATTTTATCATATATATATATATATATATATATATATATATATATATAATATATATATATATATATATATATATATATATATATATATATATATATATATATATATATAGTAAGAAATTTCTATGGAGCTGAAACCCCAGAAAGGGCTTAATTTAAATATGTTGCTGCTCTACTAAGAATGAACCTAATTCTAGTAAATTTAGCCTGAAATTAATAAAGAACTAACCATTGAAAATGTTCCTAAAATAGTTAAACAGGGGAAATTTTGAGAATATATATATATATATATATATATATATATATATATATATATATATATATATATATATATATATATATATATATATATATATAAAAGTATTAAAAAAAAAAATTTTAATTTTGTAATGTCAATGATCCTGCAACCTTGTAATAAAAAATCCTAGGCTATGCTGTTAGTTTCAGTATAGTTAATAGAAGTTCAGTATTTGTAAATTGTATTCTATACAACTTTTTGAGTCAGATGGTCCAAGAACCGACAAGGCATGCAGCATTGTTAGATTTAATATTAACAAATGATGAGAATATGGTGAATGATATCGAAGTTGGGGAGACTTTAGGAGCTAGTGATCATTATATTATTAGATTTAACTGGAATATGAGGTCTGGGCCCAAATTGCAAGTCAATAGGGAAAAGATATTAGATTTCAGAAACGGAGATTTTAGCAAATTCCGAGCAATGCTCGAATAAAATTGACTGGGATAAGGAGTTTAATGGTCAAAATTGTTTCATCATGTGGGAATACTTCAAGCAAATATTGGCTACCATTCAGTCTGTGTGTTTTAAAGATAAATCCATTAGGGTGGCAAATAGAAAACCTAATTGGTGGAGTAGAGAGATAAAAGAGAAAATCAGTGAAAAGTGTAGATGTTTTAAAATATTCAAAGGTAGGAGCAGGGGGGGAAGATTTGGAACATTATAAGAGAATTAGGAATGAACTTAACCAATCAATAAGAAGAGCAAAGAGAATGGCAGAAATTAATTTGGCAAGGAACAGTAATAAAAACTTGAAAAAGTTTTTTAGCTTTTATAAATTTAAAAGCAAGGATAAGAAAATTGGCCCAATTAAAATTGATGGAAATTTAGTAAGTTCAGATAAGGAATTGGTTAATATTTTCAATGCTTATTTTGCATCAGTGTTTACTGAGGAAAGGTTGGATAGCAGTTTAGAGACTAATAGCTCTAGTATACATGTAATGAATAGGTGTACAGCATTTGAAATTGAGTTAAATGAAATTAAATCTTTACTAGAACATATTGACCCAAATAAGGCAGCGGGTCCGGATGGTGTATATGGTAGAATTCTAAAAGAGGGGAGTAACAGTATTGCAAAGGCACTGTATTTGATTTTTAAGCGATCTATTGCTTTTGGAGAGGTACCTGAGGACTGGAAAACAGCATATGTGGTGCCCATTTTTAAAAAAGGTAGTAAGGAAGATTTAGGGAACTATAGGCCAGTTAGTTTAACATCTCTGGTTGTGAAAATTTTGGAAAAGTTACTGAAAAGTCATATAGAGAAGCATTTAGATGATAACAAGATACTATATAACTCCCAGCATGGCTTTAGAAAGTGGTAGATCATGTCAGACAAATCTACTAGAATTTATGGATATATATTACTGAATGTATAGACAGAGGTGATCCAGTTGATGTCATATATTTAGACTTTAGAAAAGCTTTTGATAAGGTACCCCATGTTGGGCTGATGCAAAAGTTGTCACAGTATGGTAAAGATGGAATGGTACACAAATGAATTAAAGAGTAGTTAAAGAACAGAAGGCAGTGTGTATTACTTAATGGTAATAAGTCATTATGGGAAACGGTGAAGAGTGGGGTCCCACAGGGTTCTGTGCTGGGACCACTTTTGTTCCTTATATATATAAATGATTTAGACAAAGGTCTTAAATGTAAGGTTTCTAAGTTTGCTGATGATACCAAAGTGGTTACCTCAGTAAGTAATAATGATGGATGCATAAAGCTTCAAGGTGATCTAGATAGACTTCTTGGTTGGGCAGAGAGGTGGCAAATGAACTTTAATAGTAAAAAATGTAAAGTTCTTCATGTAGGTTACTCAAATGAAGGATTTAATTATGAAATGAATGGGGAGTGGCTTGAGACTGTGGACCAAGAAAAGGATTTAGGTGTGATTATTAGCAGTAATCTGAAGGTGGGTGATCAATGTTTGGAAGCAAGGAATAGAGATAATAAGATGTTAGGTATAATTAATCGCAATGTAGTTTACAAGAGCAAAGAGGTTATAAGCAAGCTATATAATAGCTATGTTAGGCCAGCATTAGAGTATTGTGCACAGGTTTTTGCTCCTCATTTAAGAAAAGACATAGATATGCTGGAGAGAGTACAACATCGAGCAACAAGGATGATTTCTGGCTTTGAAAATAAGAGCTATGAAGAGAGTTTGAAGGAGTTAGGAATGTTCTCGGTTGAAAGGAGATTTCTCAGAGGGGATATGATACAAGTTTACAAAATATTTGCATCTGACAGTAATACAGAGATTGAAAAATACTTTATATTGGACCATGGGGGAGTAACTAGAGGACATGATAAGAAAATTAAAAAGAAGCCATGCCATCTCGATCTAAGAAAATACTCCTTCAGTAATAGGGTTGTTAATATTTGGAATGACTTGCCACAAGAGATTGTTGACTGTGATTCTCTTGTCAAATTTAAAAGGGGGCTAGATAGATTTATGGATGGTTTAGGTATTATATAATATAACTTGACTAAGCCAAATTGGCGGGTATATATGAATTTTTAGATCAACAGATCAACCTATGACTAAGCCTAATGGCAGTTTTTTTTTGTAGTTGGGTGATGGTTCATTGAATATTGCATGTATAATTGAGCTTAGTTTCACTTTTATCTTTGCATAAATGAACTGATAACTAGGGAAGGGATAGACCTAGTCTTTTGTGCATGTATTAGTATTAGTATTGTTATTGTTTTTGTTATTATTTGTTTGGACTGGGACAGTTTCGATAGGCCCTTGTGGCTTCTAACTGTCTCTATTTTCCTATGTTCCTATATTCAAATCCCAGCTCATATTTTAAGTCAAACTCACAATGGTAGATGTTATTAGTTTCAGCAATCTGTTCTTGTACAAAAAAAAATCCATTACTATGAATGGTACAATTACCATACAAAAATGTGGTAATGAACTAAATTATTACCAACAACTATATGCCAGTAAACAGAGTATAAATTTACCAAAAATAGTTCTGGTTTATACAAAACATATGCCCATTAAAGGTATATAGGCTCACTAAGCAGACTAATTAAAAAACTGAAATATTCTCTATCACACTTAAAAAAAATTTATTTTCAAAATATTGATTTTCAAATCCTTTGTTTTTTAATCAATGGTTTAATAGCCAAAATTTTCTATTCTTGGTAATGTAATTAAATTAACCCTAATTAAAACCACTTTCACATTAGCATTCCTGTTATTCTACCTCCCAAAGTATCATTACCTAAGCTAGTACTAAAACTCATTAGGCTTAGCAAAATATATATATATATATATATATATATATATATATATATATATATATATATATATATATATATATATATATATATATATATATATATATATATATATATATATATATATATATATATATATATATATATATATATATAGACTCAAATAAACTTTTAAAAAATAAATATAATGTTTACCAAATCGAGTATCTTGCACTATGAAAGAATATCAAAAATACTGTATTACAACTTCAATAAAATAAAACTTTTTTTCATCTTGAAACACTATTCCAACCAAATTCTATGATTCCAACAGACCAAGATATCTAGACAATGGTGTACCGTTTTCACAACAATTTTTTAATTTGAAGCAGTGTTGCTATGTCCTCATTTAGCTATAGTAGTTAAAGTCTTTGCATTTAGCAGTAATCGGCTAAATGTTAGCATTAAAAGTAGTTAAAATCGTCGAAATTGCACACTGTAGATTTAATTAACAAAGTTTATCGAATCATAAGTTGCAGCGGTCTTTATAAAATTCCCTTTATATTAGTGTGAAGCTCGATTTTTTAGTTTTTTTAATGTTTTTTATTATAAAGACTGTTTATATGCTTTCACTATTTTATCTAATGTACAGTCGTGAACAGTTCGTTCATTGAAGTTCATTTCTAAATCACTATTTATATAAATTGAGATTAATAGAAAATTCTGTTCACGATGTACATACTTTATATATTTTAAATTTTCATTTATATTGGAGAATTTCTTCTTCATAGGGGTTTGTAAAGTTGGTTTGTTTTTTGTATCGATATGACACTCTGTTTGGCACCTAAACAAGCTACCGGTAAAGAATAAACACTTTTTTCAAATCATTTGTCGCTTTCAGACGTTTATATAAAATGTAAGTGTTTTGCTTGTTCATTATAAGTCCTCAAAGTTCAGAAGTTAAAGGTATGAAGTTATATATTTTTCCTTAGTCTCCTCTTATTATTTAATTGTAACACCAACTGCAACCCTTCTCTTTCAGATCTTTAAATAAAAACTTAGCATAATTCAGCTAGCCCCATAGTTTTTATATTATCTATCTATCTATATCTATATCTATATCCTCCCAGGAAGGGTTTTCACCCTGTCAGTGGAACCAGCATATTTCCCCATCTGCTTGAAGAAGTTCTCCCTGCAGAGCCCTCCAAAAGGTCAAGTTCTTCGGCTCGCCGGTCCCCATGCCGGTCCATGAGTCCTATCCAGACTCTTCAGGTAGGGTTTTCACCCTTTCAGTAGGACCAGCAACGTTCTCAAACCAGCCTCCAAACACTCTCTCCCAGGGGTCTTCAAAAGATTGCGCTTCTCCGAGCAATGGTTCCCAATGCTGGTTCTGGAGTAGTTACAAGCCGTTGACAGAGAAATCACAAGGCCGGATGGCTAGTCCTGTCGTCCTTGCATTTAGTTCTCTTCACATGATCCGATCCTGTAGTCGATTTTCAAACTCTTGTTTTTAAATTTCAAATTCTTAATGTTAAAGTTTAATTTTTCATTAAAAGCCGAAAGTCCATTATATTGAAAGATTTGTTGCTCCTCTATAAATTTTGATATATAATAATTTTATCGAAACATTTAATTTATTTTTTTTAATGCAAAAATATTTTCAAAAATTCTAATTTTAAAATAAATTTTAGCTATTTTTATATTATCATATTAGTTTAATAAAAAATTTTATACAAACAAATTTGAATATAATAAATTTTTAAATTGGCTTTTATAAACCCAGAAAATTATACCTATTTATTGTTTGCCCATAGTATATGTATATTACTCTTCTTTAAGCAGTCGATGTAAACAAATTTTTGAATGGTTAATGAGAATTACTATTAGAAAACCATTACACTTTGATTTAGAAGATAAAATTAATTTTGGTTTTTACATTTTGTTTCTTAGTAAAAATATAACTATGGTTTAAAGTATGAAAATATGCCCTAAAGCTAGATACCCATTTTGAAAGACAACACTAAAAATGCTGTTGCTAATTTTTAACATGGTAGGGCACTTGGTCCTTTAGCTCTTACCACGTTGGTAATAAGATTGAAAATATAAGTGTTTTATAAAAATAAAATCCCCCACATTGATGAAAATCTTCCAGAACGTAATGTATTAACTAATTAATAAACTTTCTTTGCACATTAATTGTTTTTTGAATATTAAGATATAGATTTTGACATCTTGCAACAACTTGGAACTTGACGTTTAGACAGTCTGCTCTATTATAAATTTGCTTAGTTTGATAAAGAGTAGACCTGATAGGCATTCTATTGGGTTTAAAATTTGACTTTACTTTATGACAACGTTTAAAAGGTTCTAATTTGTGGCTTGAGTTAAGATTTGTTGCCCTGGCATTTGAATGGCAATTGTTTAGTTTGAAAGGTCCCTTGTTTATTAAATACGCTCTAATTTAAATATAGCCTTTAACGTTCATAAGGCGCAACTTCCTAGGAGAATTTTTTAGGAAACTCAAAAAAGTTATAGTTTAAGTTTGGCTTCAGAAGCTTTAATTTTCGGTGAGTAACATAAGATTTTTTATTGAAATTAATTACCTTTTTCTTTAGGCTAATATATCTTAGTTTGGTTTATGTTGCTTTAAAATAGGGCAATCAGTCACATTACTGTTTAATTAAGTCTTCAGAGTTTCTATAAAAAGCAAATTCGCCACATTACACGTATGACAACTCTTTTCTAATTAATTTTGGATGTAAAATTACTAAGGCGTATATTAAGTAATTTTTTTTATCCAATATTATCGTTTTTCCTGTAAAATGTTTTATCAAGAAAATAAATAAAGATAAATATAAAAAAAAAATTGTAATTATCAAAATAACCCCAAAGTTTACCATATAATGGTATATTTTATGAATATTATATCATATTGTAAACTTTGATAATCCTTTGTTATTTACGAAGCCCCTTTTATGTTTATTTTACTGTTTTTTCCTGTAATAGGATGGATTCTTGATTATCCTAAATTTATAGCATTGATCTAAATTACTATAATTTTAATTATATTTTTACTATCATATACGTTAATATATATATATATATATATATATATATATATATATATATATATATATATATATATATATATATATATATATATATATATATATATATATATATATATATATATATATATATATATATATATATATATATATATATATATATGTGTGATATGTCGATATTTTTTAACATTTCTGCATTGTAAAAGTATTACTTGGTATTACAAAGGCGGCTCCACACATGCGGAGTTCGTCGAATCCTTGGCCGAACTCCGCATGTGTGGATGGCAAATGTTTGCTCATTGGCTTTGGTTTGCCAAATGCTCAAATCTTTTCCATCGATTGTCGGTAAATTGACACACATCAAAGAAGCGAATGTTTTAGAATTTGTTCCCGTACACACATTCGTTGGTACTTCGTCATTGTAATTCAAGTAAATTTGTACATATGCGTACCTTTTATTATTAGTATTTTATATATATATATATATATATATATATATATATATATATATATATATATATATATATATATATATATATATATATATATATATATATATATATATATATATATATATATATATATATATATATATATTATATAAAGAAAATAAAGCTAATACATAGAAATGTTTTGCCAATTTACCTTTCTCTGTTTCGGTTTAATGAAACCATCCACCACCTATTTCGTTTCTTTTTTTTATAGGAATTTGTCCGCACACTAAACCATCAAAAGCTGCTGTTGCGGACTCAACGTCCATATTTTATAAAAATATTTACAATTCCCACTCCGAACTTTGCAGTAACCGAATTTCGTCCAATAGACGAATGTGTGTACAAATACGTTTGACATATTCGGGCAAAACAAATGCAAAACACAAACATTCAACAGTTCGACGAACTCCGCATGTGTGGAGCCGCCTTAATTTAGATCAATGCTTTAAATTTAGGACAATCAGGAATTTTTTACTGCCGCAAAAAACGTAAAATAAATTAAAAAGGACTTCGTAGGTAACAAAGGCTTACTTTGGTAATTACAAATATTTTTATATTTGTATTTATTTATTTTCTTGATAAAGGTTTTACAGGAAATACGATAATATTTTTTTTTAAAAAATTGTTTAATTAACGGCGTGGTAACTTATATGTTTAAATTCCTTGGACGAATTTCGTTAGAAAATATAAGCCGTCAACTTTGAGTCAAATTTATTACATATTCTTGTAAGGTTGTTTATGAATTTGGAAGATGTTAATGTCTTTCATATCACAGGCTATCTAGATAATATATATATATATATATATATATATATATATATATATATATATATATATATATATATATATATATATATATATATATATATATATATATATATATATATATATATATATATATATATATATATATATATATATATATATATATATATATATATATATATATATATATATATATATATATATATATATATATATATATATATATATATATATATATATATATATATATATATATATATATATATATATATATATATATATATATATATATATATATATATATATATATATATATATATATATATATATATATATATATATATATATATATATATATATATATATATATATATATATATATATATATATATATATATATATATATATATATATATATATATATATATATATATATATATATATGGTATTAGTTTAGTGTATCACAATCCCATTGTATTTATTTCCCCTACATTGAAAATATAAAGAAAAAATATACTGAAAGATATGAAAACGTACTTAAGAGCTGAAAAATAAGCATAACCACTACTCATGGGTTAAGGGGTATGGGGGGAGACAAATGTCTTTATGCTATGCATTTGCATTTTTTATTATAATAATTAATAAGAATTATCAATAACAAGCAGATATTAAAAAAAATATATATTTTACCTTAAATAGTATTGAAGCTCAGCTTTGAAAATGTAAATAAATGGCACATGATCATTTGTCTATTTGGGGCTCTGCCCCTGACCTGTAAATTGTGGTGATACTTTGTTTTCTACTTTTAAATATAGTTTCACGCATTTCAGCTTATTTTGTCTTTATTTTTTTAATAAATATTCAATATGAACGCATTGACCCATGGGTGGTGATATTTACGTTTTCACGCTTAAATATGGTATTTTTCATGCATTTCATCATATTTTGCCTTTATATTTTTAATATAGTGAAAATACAATGTGATTGTGGACTAAAATACTATAACTATATATATATATATATATATATATATATATATATATATATATATATATATATATATATATATATATATATATATATATATATATATATATATATATATATATATATATATATATATATATATATATATATATATATATATATATATATATATATATATATATATATATATATATATATATATATATATATATTATATATATATATATATATATATATATATATATATATATATATATATATATATATATTATATATATATATATATATATATATATATAATATATATATATATATATATATATATATATATATATATATATATATATATATATATATATATATATATATATATATATATATATATATATATATATATATATCAAAGTTTAACTTTGGTTGTAACTTATGTGTTCAAAATAGGCAACGTTTTAGGACACAAACTTCATTAGAAAATAGTCGTTGAAGTTTGAATTTAACTCAATGAAAAAGGGCTTATCCCCGTTTTGTATATGAATCTTCCTATCCATCTGACCTACTGTTTAAAAGCTATTTATATTGTGATTTCTGTTTCACAGAAGTTTTCAACGTTTTGTTTACTCGTTTCACTCTAGGCAATGTTTTACTGCAATGTATTTCAGAAATGCAGGTTAGAAATAGTTTGAGTTTATAATTACTACTTTTCATCTTTATTTTTGCTGTTTAAAGCTAACTTTTCGGCATTTTGCATTAACTAATGATGTACTAAGGCGTTCTTATTTTTTTTGTGAATGACTTAATTATTCATAGATTAATAACGAATCAATATACCATTGAAAGACAAGGTAATAAATTTTACTTTTATAATTAAAATTAAGATGAAGGCCAGAAGGCTTTTGAATGTCATAAATCATTTTGTGAAACTGTAAAAACATGTAAAGCAGAATTTAAGCCATAGTCTAAAGGCAAAAATCCAACTAGATAAGAAAATCTTTGTTTTGACTTCTTTCTAAAATAAATGAACTAAAAAGACTATTTTGTCTTTTCATTCATTTCTCCTAACCCCCAATTTTTTTTTTTTTTTTTTTTTTTTTTTAATTAACAAAACTTATATTTGGTAGCATTTGTAAATTTCATAAATGGCAGATGTCATACCACTCTTTTCAAGATTCACTGATTGGCTATTATTTCACAGTACTTGTTTGTAGTCTAGCCCATTATATAAATGTTGTTGAGAATCATAGTATCATATTATTCAAATATAAGTTTTCAGTAACTTTTAAAACCAGAGATGTTAAGGTAACTAGTGAATAATTTCCTGATCTTTCTTACTACTTTATTTATATAAATAGGAACAATATAATATATGAGGTTTTCCAGTCTTCTAGCTTATGAAAATAATAGATCATTTAAAGCTCATGTATAATACCTTTGCAATATTGCTACTATCCTCCTTCAAAATTCTATTAAATACACTATCAGGATCTGCATCTTTACATGGCCCAATATGACTCAGTAAAGATTTAATTTCTTTTTCCTCAATTTCAAATGAGGTAAGCCTGTTTATTAAATGCATACCAAAACTGTTTCTCTAAACTCTTTTTCTAATATTTCCACATTAAACATAGATGCAAAATAAGCATTGAAAATGTCAACTAATTCCTTATATGAACTTGATACTTGCACCTGTTGGAGATTAAGTATTGATAAATCATGCTTTTAAACTTTATGTAAGCTAAGTCTTGAGTTTAAAGTAATATGGTTTATTTACATTATTTACCCTTGATAGGGTAATTTACATCCAATTCAGGCCAAATTTTTTTAGAAAATATCCAATTGGGTATAATCACTTTACACAACCTATTATTATTATATCTGAAATTAGGAAAGATAATACACATATTCTTACACACACACACAGCTTCTACTCATGGCATGGGCTGTAAGGAAAATTTCAAGCAACATGAGAAAAGCAACCTTCCCTTTTGCTTAACAATATGAATGGACTCAAAAAACAAAAAATTATTAACTGAATTGGACATATACAATGGCAAAAATTATTATTATACAGGTTTAATGTAATGGTTTTTATGGACAATAAAATTCTGATAATTCAGAATACCTTAATAATTTTGTTACATAACAAAGTTATTTTAAAATATAAATTTAGTAATATATTTCTGGTATGTGAAATGATATGTTGGCATAGTTTTCAGAAATTTATTCCCTTATATGATGATATTAGAAAATATTAAAGTTATTAGAATAAAATTCTGATAGCCTAACTAAGTTTGATATATTGATAAGAATATTTTATCACTTTATCTTTTTTCAAAGCAACTTTTGTAATCTTTGTATTATTATTAACAATGCGGGAAAATACGATATTCTTATAAGTATATATCTAAATTGTACTTATCAGTTAGAAATAAACAATATTCTCATTATCAAAATATAGTATATCTCAGTGCCAATAAAATTTTAAAAATCCAACTTTTTTTATTTTTTTAGAAGGTGTATAAATTTGTTATTGTAATTGGGGAAATATAAATTTTATTTGTCTTGTCTTGCACTATCTTATCTTGTGCTTGTTTATCATATATATTGATAATTTTAAGATTATCATTTGAAGGTTTGTTAGTATAGTTGAGGTAAATTGGTGATAGTTTCATTTTCATTATTTAAAATCTTTTTGTTATTAATTATCAAACTATCATGATAATTTAACAAAGTGATTTGCATTGGATCAAAATTTTGAATATTATTAATAAAAATATTTATATTATTTGATTAAAAAGATCAGTTTTATTATTTCATTTTGATTTTTTTTTTTAAACTTTGAAAGTTTTCTGATGTCAGTGATCATTGAAAAGGAATTCAATTGTTGAAATATTTTTCTTCATATTTTGACATTGAGTTGACATGGGTAAGCCTGATTTACTAATAATTCAGGTTGGAGAATTTTAAATATTTTGGGGCAGATTCCTATATCAAAACCACATCAGTACTTTTCAGAACAAAATTTTATTAAAATGCACAAAAATGAATAGATACTATCATTTTCATGTAAATAAATTAGATTATATAAAATATGATGCCAAGCTACTAAAGTGAAAATTTAAAGAACTTAGAAAATATATATATATATATATATATATATATATATATATATATATATATATATATATATATATATATATATATATATATATATATATATATATATATTATTATTAATTTATTATAATAAAAAAAATAATAAATAATAATAATTTTTTTTTATGAAATGATCACATAAGGAAAATTTTTTTTTAATTTATTTTTAAATTATTTTGTTTTAGCCAATTAAATTAATATTACTTTGTTCCACTTTGGCTTACAAGTTTTTAAGCAATTTTTGCTCTGAATTTTCTAGAATTCACTTTCATTTTTAATTTAAGACAATATATATATATATATATATATATATATATATATATATATATATATATATATATATATATATATATATATATATATATATATATATATATATATATATATATATACCTCACATAGTATGGTTAATTGGTTCTGTCTACTTCCTGTACTGTTTGAAACTGCACTGTTTAAAATAAGCAACTTTCTAGAACACAAACTTTATTAGAAAATAGTTGTTGAAGTTTGAATTTAAACTCAAATGCAAAAGGGGCTTATCCCCATTTTGTCTATGAATCTCCCTATCCATCTGGCCTATTGTATATACATTAGTATATGTATTTATATTGTGGGGACACTCCATGAGATATAGAGATACATGCATCTAAATGACCTATACTGTGAGCCATTTCAGCAAAACATTAATACTAAAAATGTTATATCAATTCCAAATCTAGGGTTCACAGTTAAATTTTTTCATATAATTATTGAAAAACACCCAAAACAAACACACACATCAAATTATAACAATGCAAAAATGAATCATAATTTGATAATCTTCTAAATATCTCTCTCCCAAAGGTAATACACAAAATAATAAAATTCCTAAAAACAAACCATATAAATAATACAACGGAGCGAAGAATAATCCTACAAAATAACACTAACCCAATAACTCCTTTCTACAGAATTGCTAAAGCATGACAAGCAGTAAGTTACACCTCCATCATACTATATAATAACTTCCCAGATGATATAAAAAATAAAAGATCAATAAAATCATATGCATGAAAAATTAACAAAATGTTCACATATTTGGACTGAACTAATTATTATTATTATTATTATTGTTAGTATAATAATCATCATCATCATCATCATTATTATTATTATTAATATTGATATTCTAAGTATTCACTAATATTTTTTCCTATTATTGGAATTCTTATGATTATTATTATTATTCTCTATCATTATTATTGAAAATTTTTATTATAAATAGCAGTAATCTCAGTGGTGTTATAATATTTTAATACTGCTGCTATCATTCTTATTTTAGTATTTTCATCCCATATGGAATTTTGAGTATTGTATTTATTATTATTATAACTATAAATATGCATAATCGGAAAATTATTATTATAACTTATTATTACTACTATTATTGTTAAAATTAGTTATTTTATCAATATTATACTTTTATTAGTAGATATCATCATTTTTATTATTATTACTATTATTATTAGTATTGTAGTAAATGTAAGTAACACATCTGTTATTCTTACTTTCATGATTGACACTATCATTAATATATCTAGGGTTTTGTTACTTCAGTAGTAACATTTTTTAAATGAAGTAAAATATTATATATATACATGTATTAAACATTGAGATTTAAAGGAAACCATGATGTTTTTCCTTAGTATCCTCTTTTCAGTGAACTGGACAGTAGCAATATTATTATTATTTATTATTATTATTATTATTATTAATTTTAGTATAGCAGAAAACCTATATTTTATAAGCATTGAATATTTTTCATCTTGTTTCAACCTTCATGAGTTCAATGAAGAAATTAGTATCAGTACTCAGTATTGGTAAATTTAAAGGTTAAGATATTGGGTGGTTTACAATTTTTGGTATTGGTTAAAATTTTGTTATTGTTCCATCCCAAATATATATATATATATATATATATATATATATATATATATATATATATATATATATATATATATATATATATATATATATATATATATATATATATATATATATATATATATATATATATATATATATATATATATATATTACAGCCAAATTTTTTCGTAATACTGTTGGAGCAGTATTTGGTTCAAGCTCTCGTACAATAAATATGGTAAGTTTCAAATTTCCTTCTTAAGTCATTGTAGTTTTTCTTTTATCCTTCCTTTTTATTTGCTCATTTTGACAATATTTACACTTTTTTTTTTTTTTTTTTTTTTTTTTATTTTTTTTTTTTTTTAACTATATGATTATCAGTTAAAATTTTCCCCAAGAAAGGCCCATAATTTATGGCAACCTTCATTGGAATAGATTCCTGAAATAAATATTTTTAATAACAATTTTATGAACATTAAAACATTCTGGACTTCAAACCTTAAAGTAACTCTTGCAACAGCTGTTTTATTATTTTTTTCACAATCCTCTGCTATACTTCTCTCTTTTTTACCCAATTTTGATTTACATCCACCCTGGTTATCTAATGACACTTTTCTGGAAGCTTAAATTGGGCTCATTACCTTGGATGCTATCCAGGAAACAACAATTTTCCCTCTTCGAAACTCTGCAAGTTTGGACATTCCTTATTTGACCCAGCACCATATGATGGCTACAAAGCAACTGACACTTCCAACCAATGTTACAAGGTACTTATCACACATGACACATGAGTGCTTATAGTCCCTCTTTGTCTCTTGACATCTGTCTTATATACTTATTCTTCTTTATTTTTTTTTTCTACTATTTTCATATTTTTGTTAAAAAAAGTTTATTTCATGTTTGTAGTAATGTGAGTAATTTAATTTTTCAAATGTATATCTATATTTAACATGAATAGGCAAAGATACTGTTATATAGAAAAGAGTTGAAAAAGATAGAACAGTTTAGAGCATATTAAATATTTTAAAAATTTGAAAAAAAAAAAAATTTGTAGTTTTACTGTTTTTTTTTTTTTTTTTTTTACCAGATATTCTGCTGGATAGTACTAATATCCATCCAGATAGCTGAATACCTCCACCAAAAAGGCCAGATAACTGGATATCCGGCTCATTCTAAATATATTCAGTATACATAGGATGGGTCATAAGTAACCATAAATATTGGAAATACAAAGTTGTTTATGAAAAATGTTTTATTCATATAATAATTTCCATATGATTGCATTTGTTTTCAAAACAGACCTAAATGTGTGTCTGCCATTCTTGATGAATACACATTAGCACAAATGGAGCTGTTTTGTATTTCTGTTTTCAATATGTTCCTCAAGGTGGTTTATGTCTTATATATTTTTCTGGGAGGCCAATTTGCAAGTCCATGCTGCCCAATCTAAGAATCTGGAAACTAATAATCCAGCCACTGATGCATATGAATACCAAAATGAGATGCAGTCCCATCTTTCTGGAAGTAAACTGGGAAGTTACCTTCCTTGTGTAGCAGGTATGGGAAAATCGTTTCAACATGTGAAGATACTTTTCTGCATTAAGATTACTTGTGATTTGTAAATGGTCTAATAATTCTGTCATCCCATAACCCAACCCACACTGTTGATTCACTAGCACCTTCTATCTTTGTCAGACTTATCCATTGAGTGTTAACATTACTCTAATATACATTTTGCTGATTAACCTCTCCATTGATGTAAAAATTTGCTTGATCAGTAAAAAATAATCTTCAAGGAAATATTTAAATCCTCATTCATTCCACTGATTGACCATTCACAGAATTCCATCCATCTATTCAGGTTGTCTTCATACAGATGCTGCACCATATGCAGTTTGTAAGAATGTTATTTGTTTGCATTCAAAATGTGGCTGATACTCAATCTGCTGCAAGTTCTTTCACAAGACAACCAATGTGTATATTTTTGGGGGCTGTGTAACTGCTGTGAGTATCATACCTGTTGTGCCTTGATCAGCTGCTGTACGTCTTCAACTACTTCTTTGTTAATCTGCAACACTTCCAGTCTTTTGAAATTTTTTAATGGGTTTGCCAGTGTCATGTGTGATATTCATTCCTTATTTCCATTAACTTCTGTTGGAACTTTTAAGTTATCTAAAAAATAAAACAAAATCATGTAACAAATCCTATGTATGGTTAGTTAAGGTCTGTGCAGATTATATAAACAAGAATTAATTCTGTTTTGAATTTTGGGTAAAGTTATTCATCTTAAAATACAAAATTTTCTATGACCTACAGGAAAAACTCGAGTTTTATTTTTACTCATACTCAAACTATAATTTTTTTTTTTGTTTTTTAAATGTATAGTCCTGGTGTATAGAATTTTGAAATAGGGATGCTGTATTCCTAAGTAAATATCTTGCGTGTTTTTATTTACACTTTTTTATATACATTTTTTTTAGGCATCCAATCCTCAAAATGTTTATGAATTTTCTGCTGTTGATATAGATGGCAATGAAATTTCCTTAGAGAAATATAGGTTTGTTTACTTTTTATTACAGTGCAAAAAATGATTTTTTTTTTTTTTTAATTGTGTTTATTGAATTTCTTAATATTAATTTAAGTAAACATTTAAACTGCTCTTTTATCAATTTCAAAAAATCAAATAATTTCAAATGCTATATTTAAATGTCTGCTTAAATTTACAAATTTGGTTTTTGTGTTTAAAAAAAAAAAAAATCATCATCATTCAATCTACGTAAGAATAAAGAATAATTTTTATAAATAGTAGAAATGAAAAGTATTCTTCACATATGTAATTGTGAAAATTTTTTATATTTTGTTTAAATTTTGATTTTCAGAGGTCAAGTATTACTGATTGTGAATGTTGCTTCAAAGTGAGGCTTGACTAATGTGAACTACACCCAAATGGTGGAACTTCACAATAAATATGGGGGGGATGAAGGGAAATTTAATATCTTAGCTTTTCCATGTAACCAATTTGGTGGTCAGGAACCAGGAACTGAAGCAGAAATAAAAGCTTTTGCTGCTGGATTTGGTGTGAAATTTGATATGTTCTCAAAAGTCAAAGTTAACGGAGATGATGCACATCCATTGTGGAAATACCTGAAGTCAAAACAAGGAGGAACCTTAGGTAACTTCATAAAGTGGAACTTCACCAAATTTTTAGTCAATAAAGAAGGAATTCCTGTGGCAAGATACTCTCCTAAGACCAATTGTATTGTAAGTATTTTGGCGCATATATATATATATATATATATATATATATATATATATATATATATATATATATATATATATATATATATATATATATATATATATATATATATATATATATATATATATATATATATATATATATATATATATATATATATATATATATATATATATATATATATATATATATATATATATATATATATATATATATATATATATATATATATATATATATGGACCAACCAGGGCTGCCTAAATTTGTAAAGAGGTCAAAAGCACTGAAATTTTAGGTTAAGAAAATTATATATAAATTTAATTGAAGTTTATTTAATTATAAGAAAATTAGAATAGCCAGCATTCACTTAAATTAATGATTATGTGCATTTTCTCCGAAAAAATTTCAGAAAATTACAGATTTTGTATAATAGTTTAAAAAAAGTACAAAAATTTAAAAAAGAAACATTTTTCTGATTCACAATAGTGATTCAACAGGTTTATCTAGGTAAGACCCTAAGGTAAAGTTTGAAAAATGTAAGATATAAAATTATCAATCTAACCTGTGTTTATACACACCATTGTTATTTTATTTCTATGTATCAAGCTTGTATCATTTAGCTACATTATTTCAAAATTATTATTTTGTTTATACTTTGTCACTATGGCTAAAAGATCAGCTTCAACAATATTGGAGTACTTTACAAAGTTTCAGGATAGGCTCGAAATAGCTAAATGTAACATCTGCAGTCAGGAAATTAGAAGAGGATCTCAGGGTGCCCAAAGTAAAAATCTTTCAACTAAATCTTTATGGGGCATCTAAAGTCAAAACACAAAGATGAACATTAATTAGCAGAAAAGGAGCGGTCAAAAGAAACAAAAGAAAAAGAAAATATTGAAAAAACAAGAAAAAAATCTAAATTTTCTTATTTTGTTTTTAAAAAATTTTTTTTATTTGACTGAGCTGAAATTTTCAGGGTATATGCATTTTTTCCCGAAGTTCTGAGTTGATTTCGAGCATTTTTCTGAAACTATAACAGTTTGAAAGTTTTTTGTACCCAAAGTTGAAAAAAAAAAAAAAATGAGTAGCAGGGTCAAACCACTGGTCCACATGAGCTGAAAATTTAACTAAATAATCTTAGTCTCAATTTCTTGCATTAGTGGGAACTGATTTTTGATATCATGTCTAGAACAAAAGTTTTAAGCACTTGAAATTTTTTTTTTTGAAAAATCGTACCTTCCGGAGAAAAAAATTATTTAAAAAAAACATGCTACCTACAATGTTTTTATATTTTGGATATTGTTTAGAGAAGGGACAGGGCAACAATTTTATTCGATGCATTTCATTGGTTTCGAGATATAGCCTCTCAAAAAAGGTCCATATTTTATCAAATTTCAAAAATTTCCAAAGTTTGAGAGGCTATATCTCGTTTCAAACAAATAGCATTTAATAATACACTAAATAAAGTTGTTGCCCTGTCCCTGTAGGGAGGGGGAGAGGGATGTAGATGAGCCAGATGATTTGCAGATTAAGGTGGATAGGGAGAATTTGAAATGAGTTACTTTAAGTTTCTGGGAGTGATTTTTGGAGAGGAAGACGTTAGTATGAACGATGAAGTTGGGCATAGGATAAGAGAAGGTGTTCGTTGGTTTGAGGGATATTAGGAGTAGAAGAAGGTTACGAAGAGAAGTGAAGGTTTGAATGTTTGAAGGATGCTGTGTACCAGTGGTTACGTATGTTAAGGAAGTATGGAGGTTGAACGCGAGGAAGAGAAAAAATAATGTTTTCAAAGTGAAAGGTCTGAGGGCAGTTTGTGGTGTTGGTAGAAGGGATAGTCGGAAATGTTAGAATAAAGGAAATGTGTGGGTGGAGGAGTATTGTTGAGAGAGCTAAACAGAGTATGCTAAGATGGTTTGGGCATGTTTGTAGGATAAATGAGAAGTGAATGTGTAAAAAGGTATTTGTTTCGCAAGTGGAGGGTGTGAGAGATAGTGGGAGACTGAGGGTAAGTTGGATGAATAATGTCAAGGAGCTGTTAAGGGATAGAGGGATGAATTGGGAGGAGGAGGATGCGCGGTCGATAGTGGATAGTAATGAATGTTTGAATGGATGTGGCCTGCGGTAGACACCACCCCACGATTGTATGAAAGGTTATATATATATATATATATATATTATATTATATATATATATATATATATATTTATATATATATTAATATATATATATATATATATTATATTATATTATATTATATTAATTTGAGGGTATTTAATTTTCATTGAGTACATGGAGTATATATAACAATTTCAAAATTTAGCTTTCAGTTATAAGATGTATTACATTTTCAGTTTTTTTTTTAAAAAGGAAGCATGTTACTCTTTTACACTTTCAATAAAATAAAATTTTAGTCTTTATTGTTTTATTACTTTTTTTCCAATTTCATTTGCAATAGTACTTTATATTAAAAGAAATTGAACTAAGGTATGTACCTATTTCAGTAAACTTCATTATATGGAATTGTCTAATTATATTACAGGTTTTTTAAAAAGTATATTCTTATTCTTTCACAGTAGCGAGAGAATCGGAATTTTTTTTGGTATCATCCCATATATATGTAAGTTCAAAAGGTCAGATAATACGATGATAAGCAATTTATATTTTATTACACTCTTGTTTTTACTAATTTTACACTCTTGTTTTTACTACTATGAACTTCTATAAAGGATGTACTTAATTTTAAACAATGAGAGGAATACACTTGGATTACGAGTATAGGGGATATACAGTTTTTGCACCAAACCACTTGTCTCAAGACCCACGAGAGTTCTGCCACATTATTAATATATATACTAACTAACATACAGCAGGTCAGATGGATAGGGGGATTCATAGTCAAAACGGGGATAAGCCCTTTTGCATTTGAGTTTAAATTCAAATTTCAACGACTATTTTGTATTTTTTTTATGAAATAGTCTTGTCCTAAAAAGTAGCTTATTTTAAACAATTAAGTTACCACGTCTTTAATTAGCGATTTTTTGAAAAAATATCGTTTTTCATGTAAAACTTTTATCAAGAAAATGAATAAAGACAAATATAAAAATATTTTGTAATTATCTAAATAAGCCTTAAGCCATTTTAAATTTATTTTACGTTTTTGGCGGCAATAATATGAATTCTAGATTGTCCTAAATTTATAACATTGATCTGAATTACTAGGTAATACTTGTACTATAGCCGTTTTCTATTGGTCCACAGTATTAAGAGCATCTTACGAATTTCACAATAGAACGGATTTTCCAAAATTTTCTAAAGTGTTTTCGAGTCAGCTGATTACAATTCAACATGGCGGCTGGGCTCTTTAAAATATTCAACTGATGCGAGATTATGAATACTCTGTTATAAGAGAATTAAAAGCTGCCAAACCAAATAATAATCAAGCCTATTGTTGACAAATTAAGAGGAAATGACGGTACTGAAAAAAAAAATTTCTGATAGGCTCAATTGATGATGTGTCCTACTAATATTCCTTTTTCTATGAAACTAAAATTTGTAAATAATCTTGAAAATTACAATATATTTTAACACATTTATTAAAATAAATTTTAAAAATTGACTTAAAATGACACATAAACATCGATATACAAATGACCGCTATGAAAATGGGTTTGTTTATATCTAATATTAAGGGAGAATTTAGTCATGTTGAAAAGTATCTTCAAGATTTTAGAGAAATCTACGGTCGTGACGTCATTTTCACGGGGAAATCTGCGAGTTTTCGCAGCAAAGTGACGAATAGAACGCTGTTTTTAAAGTAAAACTTGGACGAATAGAAAACGGCTTATAGTTCTGCTGAGAAAACTGTCTCTGCCTAGTACTCACGCTTTCTTATGCCATGGAGATGGCGTTGTCATAGTTATTTAATCATAATGAATTCTTTTTATCAAATTTATAAGTATTTTAATTCAAGAAATATATTTAACTATATATATATATATATATATATATATATATATATATATATATATATATATATATATATATATATATATATATATATATATATATATATATATATATATATATATATATATATATATATATATATATATATATATATATATTTTTTTTCAGCCTGACATTGAAAAGGATATAAAAAAGTACCTAGAAATTTAAATGTTATGAAAGATGACGTGATGGAAACTTTAAAATTTCATTCCTGGTTTGCCTTTCAAAATATTTTTGCTCATTTGAAACAAATATTTTTAGATTTAAACAGGAAAGAGATTCGGTAAACCGCGACTGTGGCCCAAATCTCTGGATTTCACTAGCTAAAATTATTTGTTAAAATGAGCAATAATATTTTAAAAAGTTTCAAACTGATTTTTATTATTATTATTATTATTATTTATTAATTGACAGTATCTAGTCTAGTCTGGTAAAAAGTAAACTTTTTATAAACATTGAAATGTTTTGTCTCCTTAAATTTTTACCTTTAATATTTCATGTTATTTATTTAGTTATACTTGTGCCATAGAGGGAAAAAGAAAAAGAAAGAAAAAAAAAAAAAATATATATATATATATATATATATATATATATATATATATATATATATATATATATATATATATATATATATATATATATATATATATATTCTTGAACATTGTCATAAGAGACCATGGAGATACCCACCCTTTTTCTTCAAATAATTTCTCTTATCTTTTAATATTTGTCTTCCCTTCTTGATCATAGGATATTGGAATCTTTATATATAAAAACTCATTTCCTATCCGTAAATGATCAAGTTTCTTCTATTGTTTATTTCATGCAATGAAGAAGTCCTTTTTCCCAAAATAGTCCAGCCTTTTATTTCTTGGAGTTGCTAAATTTCGATTTTAGTTTTTGCTTTTATTTGTGTTATTTTAATATCAATATTATTATTATTATTATTATTATTGTAACTATTATTATTTTAAATATTTTATTTATAGTTAATGAATTTATATTTTGAAATTTAGTTTGTGCTGAAGACGGAACGAAATAAGGTTTGAAACTTTTACTGTATTAAATGAGTATGTGGAAACCCTTAGTATTGGTTTTAACCTTAAAAGCTATCTCAATTATATATATATATATATATATATATATATATATATATATATATATATATATATATATATATATATATATATATATATATATATATATATATATATATATATATATATATATATATATATATATATATATATATATATATATATATATATATATATGATGGCATCCTCGTCTGCATCTACACCTTGTCTCTTATGACCAAAACTCTAGTGCCTGAGCGTTTTGATAGCGAACTTTTATCTTTTTTCTAACTGTGTCAGTCCTCGAAAGGATGTTTGTTCTCTTGTCTATTATATGGAGTCCAACTAATTTTCAACACTGTGGTTTAGGCTCTTGCCAATCTCCGACTAAATTCAGTTATTTTATCTACCATATAAACTTCAAAGTAGAATACATTCTCTTTTCTCAGAAATCATCTTTTTAGATTATTACAATAGTCCCTACTGCCAATGGCATGCTTCTAGTTCTCAAGATACAGCTGATGGACTTTCCTTCCATTTCTCTATCCAAAATAACCCTGGGTAGATGGTGCAGCTCCCTACTCGTATCCCCGATCGAATTTGAGATGAACCCAATATCTAGACCTTTCATCAACTTCCAATATTTTTCCTTATACTCTCAAACTTTTCGCCTATTGAGTTCCTCCCATCACTTTATCCTTTTCTCTCTCTTCAAGTCTAAAGTGGAAAGAGACACCCGCTTTATTGCAAGGAAAATTTGTGGCATATTGGTGTCACAAACTCCCGTACTTCTTTGATTTCCTTTGTAATGATTATTGATTCGGCGGAAAAGGTCTTTCTGTGTGCACAGAGCTTAATAATTGAGGTTTTTCTCCCTGCACTATGACGCACATTCTATATTCTTTCCCGTCAACTAAATCCAACAAACCTTGGTTTAACTGCTTGTTCTTGTATTCTTCGCGGAGGAACTGCTTTTAGGAATTACCCACGTGCAACCGGACGCATAAATTTACATCCAACATTGAAAACAATGTTCAATGTTAATAGAATACTTGCTCTTTGAAATCTCTGGCATATCTCCTCCATTAAGGGTTCATATGATAACATTTCTATACAGTCTCATCCTTAATCTGTCTTCAGACTTGAGCGCTGTATTTTACTGGTGAAGTATGGAATATACTTCCTTTATTCATTTTTTCCAACTTTGACGTGCATACCTTCGAGCGCCGTGTTTCGGGGCATTTCGGCCTTCAATTTGGCCCTACACAAAATTTTTCAACTCTGGTGGAAATTGGTAGGCCTCCAACCTTTGCCCACCAGAGGAAAATATATATTTATTATATATATATATATATATATATATATATATATATATATATATATATATATATATATATATATATATATATATATATATATATATATATATATATATATATGAAGCATTAAATCAAAAACGATAATATATTGTATATTCAATATGGTAGACCAAATTCAGATTAGTTAATGAAATGTTCAAATTTTAATTTTTTACTTCATCAAATCAAAATGTGTGGCAATGTATTTTGATGTGATTTTGTTATTGATTATTTTGGCTAATTATCAAATATAAAACATTATAACTTCAATAGTTTGAATATTCCCATTGTAATAAAATGTGAAATTTTTATTAAGTTGCAGGATTGCCAAACGAGGTGAAGTAGATTTAAAGATTCATAAACCTATTTGTAGATTTGGCACTGTTAATAATTGTCATAGTTGTGAATGTCAAAACTAGAGTTTATATATAATCTTTGATCCTAAGAAGAAATATATATATATATATATATATATATATATATATATATATATATATATATATATATATATATATATATATATATATATATATATATATATATATATATATATATATATATATATATTATAAAGACTGCAATAACCGCAGATTAAAATACAAACTAAAATAACCCAGTATTAAAATAAATTATAGGCGAACGTTTTCGAACTGACGTCCCTTTTCAAGCCAAAGTTTAAAGAGTAAAAAAGTTTTTAAAAAATATATAAAAAGTTAAAAAGGAGACCTGCTCCAAGGAAGGTAAGTAAAACAATACCCGAATTTCCCCCAATACACTAGCTGCTTTAGATGACTCCATAGAACTTATAGGCGTTGTTTTACTTACGTTCCTTGGAGAAGGTTTCCTTTTTAACTTATGTATTTTTTTAAAACTTTTTAACTTAACTCTGGCTTGAAAAGGGACGTCAGTCCGAAAACGTTCTCCTATAATTTATTTTAATACTGGGTTATTTTAGTTTATATATATATATATATATATATATATATATATATATATATATATATATATATATATATATATATATATATATATATATATATATATATATATATATATATATATATATATATATATATATATATATATATATATATATATACACACACACGTATTTATTTTAATCTTTACAAACTTCTACAGTCTGAAGGTGACATCATCACAATAAAATTCCACCAATACTTACAGGGCCGTCAGCCGCTTGTTTACGTGGTATAGAGAAGGAAATTTTGGGAATTAAACTTCATACACCATAGTTATTACGTAGCAGGTAACATAGGGGGGATGACATTACAACGGGTGTTTAAAATGTAAACCCCCGGCCTGGATAGATAACTCTTACCAGTGGATCATACTGGCCAGCAACTGCCGTAAGTCCATATTGTTCCTAATATGTGTTGCACCTTTCTCGACCCTCTGCAGTAAATGTTGCCTGAATTTCCCCCAATACACTAGCTGCTTTAGATGACCCCATAAATAAAAGTCACAAGGATTGAGTCTGGGGACCTGGAAGGCCATGGAGTCGTACCATCGATGCAGATCCACCTGTATGGGTAGTTTGTATTTAGCCAGCGGGTTACACGATTGTGTCGATGTTGAAGAATATAGGACAGGTGAGGGGGATTCTTCTTTACTACACATCCAAGTCGTCCGTGGAATAGCATGGCTTCTTTTTTCGTTTAGGGAATTGAAAAAATATTGTCACAGGTTTTTCAGTTTTAATTATAGGGAGTATTTGATAAAGAAAACTTTGGAACCAAATATGTATAAAGCGAGTTCTAAGTAAAAGTAAAGGGAGAACTGAACTGGTATTGAAATATTAGAAACCACATCGTCAAACCCCATAATATTGAGGGACACTATAAGGATATTTACTTGAAGGCAAGTCCTCATCCATGAAGAACTTATAAATGGAATTGCAACTCCCTTGGAAGGAATCTATTGAACATCAAAGACGGTAGAAAGGGTGGAAGATGGCCTATGAGACCCTGTGATTGGAATTTTTTCAAGATGCTATGCGCGAAGTAGGGTCTTACGCCTACTCAAGGTTGAAGGATATTACTAAAATTCAGAATAAGAAAAATTATTTGAAGGCCGATCCTCCCACACCTAATAAAAATAAATATTAAAATTTCACTTTAGATCAAATGTTAAATGTTCGAGGGTGAATGAATATATTCAAAATACTAACTTCTGCAAAAATAAATTCGAAATTCTTACCTAAAAATATTAAAGTTCACAGAGTCTACAAATTTAAATACTTTTCAAACATCATCAGAAGACACGTGTTATGTTCTCCTAGTTTCAAGGTTAGGTGTTCGGAAGGATCCTTCTATTATTGGTTAAATTCATTAAATCAATATACCCTTAATTCCCGTGTCTTAAACATCTGAACTTCTGGAAGTTTTTCTAATCTTAAGAAGAGTAATTATTTTTTCCACTCGAGCTTATTGGTTATATCATTCATTTCACAAGTAAAGGGATTATAATCTCCAAGATAAAAAACTTAAAAATTAAAAAAATTATTTTTTCTAAATATTTATTCCAGCAACAACAGTTTTAAACAAATGATTTGTTAAATTTAGATTGATCTAGTTTTTTCTTTTTCTTAGCAGATAAATCAAAAGAGGTATTTTTCTCGTCTTTGATAGATTTTGGCTTATCATTTGTAATTAACGTTTCACTTTTTCTTTTAGAAGATTTCTCTTTCTTAATTTTAGTTTCTTTCTTTTCGGTTTTACCTGAAAAACATAAAATTAAAAATCAGTAATGTTGCATATAGAAATATAATTAATTTTAATTATTTATTGGAATTTAATTATTTATTTAATCTTTCTCAAATTTCTAACTGGTGACAGAGAAAACATGGGTTTTTTAATATCTCAAAAACACGATTCCTTCATCTTTTACCTGACAATCTTCCAAAACAAAACACTAAAACCGTTTGTCCTTCATATTTCTTTTTCTCATTGAAAAACGCCATGACTTTCTATGCCCTAATTAGAAATTCGAGAAAGATCACAGATTTGTTGTTCTAAGGCCATGATACCCTTCTAGCGAACGTCAAGTGCTGTTGGGTGGGTCATTTTTCAAAATTGTTGTCGGCATAGGAAGAGATAGGTGAAGAAGTTAGAAAGATCATTAATGAAAAGTAAAAAAAAAAAAAAAGTTAGGGATAGGGAAGATTCCTGAGAAACACCACCATTTATAGGTATAAAGAAATGTTATCAGAGGATACCGATACTTCAGATTTGCACCTGTGACAATCAAGAAAGAAGCAGAGTTCAGCAATGTTGCATAACGGTAGAGTGATTGAACTCGCAATTATGATTATCAGTACTTCCTTACTTCATGAAATAAGAATCTCATTCATTATTAATACATTCGGCTCCTCATCCTAAACAAGAGTCTCTGGACAAAGCATTTATTCTATCTAATTTCATTTTCACAACATCATCAACTCAGAGATTCAACGTCTGGTACAAAAATAAAAAGCATAAACAAAGTAGAACAGTGTCTGTGTGAAGATAATGATTTCCTTAGGGATCATGATAAAAAAATAAAATTTAAACGTAATGAGAGTTTTGTACGTGAATATTTTAGTACACCACTGTACATATGCACCAAAGTTATCATTCAAACAAAAAACTTATTTACTACCTAATCACACAATGTTTAAATTCATAGGGTAACTTCTATCATTTTCACTGATACACTTGCATGAATCATTTTACTTTCATCAGTACTCATAACTTTACCATTACATAAGCATAATAATAATGATGATGATGATGATGATATAATAATAATAATAATAATAATAATATTTACTTACTTTCAGGATTATAAAAATCTCGATGTGCAACATTTGAAATTTGATGTGCAACTGTTATAAAATGATTCGAGTCTAATTTTGATTCATTATCGTACTTACATCCACCTTCTTTTAATGTAGCTTGACAAGTTATGTTTCCTTTCACTGTATAATATATATATATATATATATATATATATATATATATATATATATATATATATATATATATATATATATATATATATATATATATATATATATATATATATATATATATATATATATATATAAACCACTAATTAAAACAATTAAAATAACAAAAGTTAAAAAGCAAGGGGTTATCAACAAATTGCTAAAACCGAGAAAGATAGTAATAAATTAAAATTTAAATGCACAATATTTCAAAACGTACTAAACTTAAAGCAAAACTATAAATTTAGTAGGTTTTGAAATATTGCGTGTTTTAATTTTAATCTATTAGTATCTTTTTGGGTTTTAGTAATTTGTTGATAATCTTTTGCTTTTTAACTTTTGTTATTTTTATTGTTTTAATTAGGGGTCCATAATTATAATAACATCAGAGAGCGAGTGTTTTTAGCTCTCTATAATATATATATATATATATATATATATATATATATATATATATATATATATATATATATATATATATATATATATATATATATATATATATATATATATATATATATATATATATATATATATATAATAACGCCTGCAATAATCGTACATAAACTGTAAAATAATTAATCTCATGTTAAGAAATTTTTAATTGCTTGTATAACACCTGAAAGAAGAACTCTGGATCAGAGTTTCGAATCACCTGTACTTTTTCATAACTTTTTAAGCTTTTTTTTTTATTGTCTTAAATATTACTTAAAGGGGATTCTTATGAGACGTCTTCGTGATTGTCAACAAAAAACAAAAACGAACAAATCCTGAGTCGAAAGATGTAACACAAAATGTTTTAAAGAATTAACTTTACACACACACACACACACACTTTTAGAATCAGAAAAAGTAGAGCATAAAAAAAATACCTAAAAAGAATAAAATTAATATTGAAATCAGAATTGAAGGCCAAAAACAAAATTGAAGCAATAAGAACATTTGCGGTACCTGTCATCATATATAGTTGTGGGATTATTGATTGGTATCAAGAAGACCTGAACCAACTGGATGTTTCAACTAGAAAAATGTTAAATGCACACAAAATGATATACAAAAGGACAAATATTATCAAGAATATACGCAGAACGAGTAGAGGGTGGAATGGGAATGATAGAAATAGACCAAGTATATAAGAAGGAAATTATTGGAATAGGAGAATATCTGGAAGGTGCAACAGGAAAGTTTATACAGTGGGTATATTTGCACGAAATAAATAAACCAGACACTACATCAATTATCAAAAAGAAAAGAGATTACTTGCATTCTCACAACATAGCAACCAATCAGGTCCAAGGATGGGAGGAAAAAATACTAAAGTTCAGAATGAAATATCTAAAAGATAGATATGGGCAAGAAAGGAAACAAAAACACTTGAATCAGTGGAAGAGTCAAGCAATGACAAAGAAATATAGAGAACTGATGTAAGAAATATATATAGATAAAGAAAAATCGGTTGAAATATTTAGTAGAGGCGAACTGAATGCAGAGGATGAAAGGATGATAATGGCTGCCCAAGACCTAACATTAAGAACAAAGTGGTTCAGAAAACATATCGAAGGAGAAAACATCAGTGACAAATGTCGAGTTTGTGACCAAGATACAGAATCTGTCCCTCACATCCTAGCTGGATGTCAGACCTTATTAAACCGACATCTGTACACAGAAAGGCATAACACCATTTGCAAGCTCATCCACTTTAAATTGTGCCAAAAATATAATATTAGAACAGAATCAACCAGCTACTGGAAACATAATCCCCCAGAAATTGAAGAAAATGAAGAAGTCCTGTTGTTGTATGACTGTACAATACCAACAGATGTACAGTCGTGAACAGAAGTTCGTTCCTATTAAGCTGGAAATAAATATTTATATAAAATAGGGATCATTTCAGATTCAGCCAATCACAGTTCAATTAAGCCCCTCTCAATGTTTTTATTTTCTTTTTATTCAAAATAGAGCTTTTATGACATGATTTCCATTTTATATAAATATTTATTTCCAGCCTAATAGGAACGAACTTCTGTTCACGACTGTACATGTCACCCACAATAGACCGGATATAGTTGTCAAAGACAAAAGGGAACAAAGATGTTATTTAATAGAGGTAGGAGTCCCTAATGACAACAACTTGGTGGCATACGAGAGAGAAAAAGAAATTAAATACAAACGGCTAAAAAATGAAATGAGAAGAATGTGGGACATTAATGACATCGTAGTGATCCCAATAGTAGTTGGAACAATGGGTGCAATAAAGAGAAGCCTGATGGATCATCTTAAAAAACTACCTGTGGTTATTAACACCTTGGAATTGAGTAAAATGGTAGTAAAAAAAAGTATTAGTATTTTGAGGCTTGTGCTAAGTTTCGGGTGAGTAAAAAAAAAATGTAAGTGTCCTTATGATCAAGGTTTGATCAAGGACATTATATATTATCAACCCCTTACTAATGGGAGAGAAAAAAAAAACAATTAGCCATAATCAATTCATATTAACAATGTATTTTATTTTCAAAACTCAGTCTCAAAAAAAAAATTTTTTTTTTTAAATTATTACCTATATTTAAGATTTTCTTCTCTTTGTATCTTTCATGTATTATTTACAAAATAAAGTCTTACCAATTCCTAGCTTTCCAGAAGAGGAGTCAGGAATCATCAGAGATAAAAAATTAAGAGTTTCTCCAGTTTGAGTATCAACTTCAATTCTTTTCTCTTTAACTAATAAATTGCTAGGTTTCTTACTCACAGAAATTTCTTTGTTTATTAAATCACTCGGATGTATCTGAAAATATATTTATGCAAGTTACATTTTAATATATATATATATATATATATATATATATATATATATATATATATATATATATATATATATATATATATATATATATATATATATATATATATACTTTGCATGGTTTTAGGGTGACAGAGCTAGTAACTGGTCATTTAACTTATTGCTTGCAACAACTTTACCAATAGCATTGAAAACTTATTCTAGAGAACTCTTTGAGAAAGCTTTTAAAGGCCAAATGATATATGATGCTGGTCCCACTGAAAGGGTGAAAACCATACCTGGAAGACTGTTTCACAGTGAAATGGAAACCATTACATCAAAAAACAGTCTCCCAGAGGACTCTGGGAATAAAGGGCCTCATGATCAGAAGAAATTTGCATATATATATATATATATATATATATATATATATATATATATATATATATATATATATATATATATATATATATATATATATATATATATATATATATATATATATATATATATATATATATATATATATATATTATATTATTTTTTTTTTTTTTTTTTTTTTTTTTTTTTTTTTTTTTTTTTTTTTTTTTTTTTTTTTTTTTATATGGTAAAAATTTATTTTTTATAAAATTGGTTTATTTATTTATTTTTTTTTAAAAAAAAAAAAAAAAAAAAAAAAAAAAAAAAAATATATATATATATATATATATATATATATATATATATATATATATATATATATATATATATATATATATATATATATATATATATATATATATATATATATATATATATATATATATATATATATATATATATATACAGTATATATTTACCAGGTTAGGAGCCATTCTAAATATAAAGAATTCTACATTATCACTGATATTCTGTAATGAAACCAATGGCTTTTCAACTTGAACAAAGTCCATAGTCTTTTGCAACATCTAGAAAAAAAAATAAAAATAAAAAAATAAGTCATACACACCTTTTAAAATATATAGAAAGGAAAGAAAATTAAGGAAATAAACTAAAGGGAAGAAAATGAGGCTAAATTATATTAATCTTCAAATTTTATTTTTAATTTACAAGCTAAAGCTTTTTCTATGAATTTTAATTAATAGTCTAATAGTGCTTTTCAAGCCTTCTCACCATAGAACAGGCATGGGCAATCTCTTTTGATTTTGCAGGGTGCACATTATATTTTTCATTTGGTTGAGGGCACACATTGCCATCTTCATGTTGTTGAGGGCCACATAAAACAAAATGTTAATTTTATCCTCTTAATCTAATATTTACTAATTAAAATAATTGCAATTACTAAAAATATACATTAAATTTTAATGTACATTTAAAAATGTATATATAAAAAATATCTGAATGGCTTATAAAATGGTAAATTCTTTTGAGGGCTGCAAGAATTCCCCTTGAGGGGCACAGATTGCCTATGTGTGCCTTAGAATGTAATGTACAAGTAATAAACTATCCAAATTGCTCTAAAAATGATGGTGAACTAGTGTTCATTTGGAAGTCCATAGTGTAATTATGTTCATATGGAAGTCCATCATGTATATTTGGAGGTATGAACCGACCGGGGCCCCGGCCCCAGCCAAAAATCAGGGAAAAACCGTGGGTTGCCGGCCGGGGTTAAAATGGCAAATTATACTTTAAAAAAAAATTTTTTTTTAAAACTTTTCAGCCGATTCTGCTGAAACTTTCAGTTATATAGATTTTTTAAATGGTAAGAAAAGTCCATTTCTAGCGTTTTTCCGAGTCTATTATGGTTAAAAGATTTTTTTTTTTTTTTTTTTTTTTGTGGAAATTTTCCCCTTTTTTAATTGAGTGGTGGTGCCAAACCACTTTTTAGAATGAGCTGAAAATTGGACTATTTATTCAAAATTAAATGGGATACAAAAGTCTCTAATAGACTTTTGTTCCCAGAGTTATAGGAAAAATGTTATAAGCCAAAAACTGACCAACTATAGAAAAAAAAAAAAAAAAAAAAAAAAAAAAAAAAAAAAAAAAAAAAAAAAAAAAAAAAAAAAAATTTTTTTAAAAAAAAATACAACTATGACATTTCCTATTTTTGGTGTGTATAGAGGAGGGGTGGGGCTACAAATTCCTCTATATACTTTATTCGATGACATTCGTTGGTTTTGAGATATAGCCTTCAAAAAGGTCCATTTTTGGCCAAATTTCAAAAATTCCCAAAGTTTGAGAGGCTATATCTCGCTTCAAACAAAGAGCATTTAAATATGCACTAAATAAATATTGTTGAACTGCCCTCTTCTAAACAATATTCACAAATAAAAAAAATAGTAGGTAGCATTTTTTATAAATAATTTTTTCCTCCAGAAGGGCACGATTTTTGCAAAAAAAATTTCAAGTGCTTATATAACTTTTTTCTAGACGTGTTATCAAAAACCTATTCCCACCAATGCAAGAAATTGGGGCAAAGGTATTCAGCTAAATTTTCAGCTCATGTGGGCCAGTGGTTTGATCCAGTTATTCATTTTTTTCAAATTTGGGTCCAAATAAGTTTCAAACCGTTATAGACTCAAAAAAATGCTCAAAATCAACTCAGAACTTAATGAAAAAATTCACATACTTTGAAAATTTCAGCTCAATCAGTCAAATAATAAATAAAAAAATTTCAAACAAAATATAAGAAAATTAAGATTTTTTTTTTTTTTTTTTTTTTTTTTTTTTTTTTTTTTCTGCTAGTGAATGTTCATCTTTGTGTTTTGATTTTAGATACTCCAAAAATATTTGGTTGCAATTTTTTTACTTGTAGCACCCGGAGGTTCTCTTCTAATTTTCTGACTGCAGATGTTAACATTTAGCTATTTAGAGCCTATCCTGAAACATTGTAAAGTATTCAAATACTGCAGAAGCTGATCTTTTAGCCATATTGACTGAAAGTATAAACAAAATAATAATTTTTAAATAATGCAGCTAAATGAGACAAGTTTGATACATGGCAATAAAATAACAATGATATGTATAAATACAGGTTAAATTGATAATTTTATATATTACATTTTTTCAAACTTTACCTTAGGGTCTTATTTAAGTAAACCTGTTGAATCACTATTATGAATTAGAATATTTTTTTTTTTTAATTTTTCTACTTTTTTTAATCTTTAACTATACAAAACTGTAATTTTTTGATTTTTTTTTTTGGAGAAAATGCATATAATCACTAATTTAAGTGAATGTTGGCTATTCTACTCCTTCCTTACAATTAAATAAACCTTATTTCTAATTTTCTTAACCTTAAATTTCAGTGCTTTTGACCTCTTTACAAATTTTAGGAAACCCCGGGTGACCCCGGCCCAGCCCCGGCCAAATTCCAACCCATGTCGGTCCCTATATGGAGGGGGATGAAATATTCACAGTGAGAATTTTGAATCTCACAAATAATACAGTTTGCATATGGGAATTTGATACATTGTACTTGTAAGCATTAATAAATGCTATGTTCATTAAATCATTCCTGTATAGCATTGAGATGATTACAGAAATTATTTGAGAATGGCATTTCTATCTGGATGCATTAACACTATATGGAGTGCATGTAGTCTATAAGCAGATTATTTTTGATATAGTGAAAAATATGCTCTTGGTCATAAGCTGAACTATTGTCATATATATATATATATATATATATATATATATATATATATATATATATATATATATATATATATATATATATATATATATATATATATATATATATATATATATATATATATATATATATATATGGTTAAAAAAAAAAAAATTTGGGCCTGGGTTTTTTTTTTTTAAATATAAAACCCAAAAAAAACCTTGTACAGTGGGCTTTTTCCAAAAAAAAAAAAAAAAAAAAAGTTTTGCTTACACCTTTAATTGCAATTGCATACAATTTTTTTATTTACATTCAACTTTAAATTTAAAATATGATAAACTAAGAGCTATTTCTTGTTACAACACTACTCAGCGATCTGCAAGAAAATTAGAGCATGAATGGACAGAAGTTTCAAATGTTGAAAGCACTATCAAAGTATAGTGCAAGTTGTGCAATAATTAAATAATTAATATTAACACATGCAAAGGAAGAGTTGGCAGAAAAGTGAATTTCTATTTTTATCATGATTATTTAGTAGGTTTTACTGCATTCAGAATAAAAGATTTCTGAAAATCATGTTCAACAATCAAAACCTGAACTTAAACAAGGAGAAAACAGCAAAGTGATGATGTCATGAGGATCGGACAACAAAAGACACCATGCCCTAAACGTACTTTCTGGCACTTTAATCGGGCTAATTGGGGGGCAATGCGCCGCTTCTTTGCAAACTATCATTGGAGTGAATCTTGTTTTGTCTCGGGGGACGCTTCTGTTTCTGCTGAAAAGGTAGGGGCCGTAATCCTTGATGGGATGGGCAGATTCATTCCATCTTCAACTAAATCTTTTTCTCCTCAAAATCCTTGGTTTGATGGCAATTGTTCTCTTGTCCTTCAAGAGAGAGACAGTACTTATCGTGAATGGAAAAACTCTCCTTCTCCTATCACTCTTGCTAATTTTCATTCTGCTCGGAATCGTTGCTGGGATGTTCTTCGACGGACTAAATGTACTTTCATAAAAAGGAAGTGCGCTGACCTCCATGGCTCTCCTACTGATAAAAATTTCTGGCCTCTTGTCAAAAATATCTCTAACAACTTCTGTAAATCTGCCTTTCCTCCTCTTACTCGCTCTGATGGTTCTGTAGCTAATACTCCTTCTGAAAAGGCTAATCTCTTCGGCCCCCTTTTTTCATCTAATTCCACCCTGCTCGATTCTAGCATCCTTCCTCCTACTCCTTCTCCTCTCAGGTGTCCCATGTCTGTACCTATAATTATTCATGATCAGGTGCATGGGATCCTGAAATCTATGAGGGTCATTCCAAGTCACTTCAACTGACAAAAACCCTGACCCCTTTCGATTTGTATAAAAAGTGGCACACTAACAGATATTGTTGAGAAAATATGAATGGCGTTTATTGCAGGTCTCTAGCTCATACGGTTCAGAAGATATGACCTTTGAAACTTTGGTCAAAAATGTCAATTTTCAGAGAGTAGTCCGAGGTCAAAATACAATATCTCGGCTTCTATGGCACTTAGAAGCATCGTGTAAAGACCATTTAAAAGATCTTGAATAGCGGTACAACATTTAATTTAGATGATTTTGACCTCGGAGGTCAAATAAAAAATTTGACCTATTGGTGACCTTGACCTTGAAAAAAAACCTCATCTTCGATTTTTTTCAAACTTTGCTGAATTATTGTTATATATGTATATTTTAATTTTTTTTAATGAATTATTTTTTGGTTTTGGCTTGGTTTAGAAAATATAAGCAATTTAATAAGTACAAATATCACATTTTTCACTTTTTTGCGATTTTTATCTCATTCAATGTATAGTTCCAACATTTCCATTTCCATTTCTCTCTCATATATATATATATATATATATATATATATATATATATATATATATATATATATATATATATATATATATATATATATATATATATAGGGGCTGGCTGCTGCCGAGTATATTTTTCTCGTTTCAGATTGCATGGAGTATTCTCTGAGGAATATAGTCTTACCTGCTTGTTGCTTTGCTGTTATGCTGTTTGATTTTGACTGTGCTTGGAGATCCACAATATTAATGTGCATGTGCCATGTCCTAGACTGGAGAGCGTGAAGGGAGATTGATGTTAACATGTTTATTTGTTTAGATACGTTAATGTTATTCTTCTATGTTAAATTTATTT
>SEYY01003989.1:2500-46567 GCA_009176605.1 Armadillidium nasatum
AGGAAATTTGTTTTATACAAGCTAGTACAAATAAATAGATTTTTGCCCATCTTTTAAACAATACTTTTGTTGCAGGTATGGAGTAATTTTAATGAGGCTTTTTTAAAATTGGTTTTTTGTGACTTTTGAAAGGGTCATAACATTTTTTTTTATAGTCTTTCGACATTTTTATATTTATTCTGAAAATTATATATATATATATATATATATATATATATATATATATATATATATATATATATATATATATATATATATATATATATATATATATATATATATATATATATATATATATATATATATATTATATATATATATATATATATAATATATATATATATATATATATATATATATATATATATATATATATATATATATATATATATATATATATATATATATATATATATATATATATATATATATATATCATATTGGCTATAATAATAATATTTTATATATATATATATATATATATATATATATATATATATATATATATATATATATATATATATATATATATATATATATATATATATATATATATATATATATATATATATATATATATATATATATATATATATATATATATATATATATATATAAACCTGAATTTTATTTTAGTTGGGGAGTGCCATTCAGTCTCTTATCAAATTAAAAATCTTAATTAATATTTACCTCTGTTTTTTTTTACATGCAATGTGAATAATTATATAATATAAAGTGTTCTTTTGCTTTCACTGTTAAATTGTAAATTAATTTAAATAATTCTATAAAAAAAATTAAATAAAAAAAAATTTCAATTTAAAATTCAAATATAGAATTTAACATATCATTGGTTCACGAGGTATAATGGCATGTAAATTAAATAGCTTACACGAAGTTTTTATTTAACAAAGGAACTATAAAAGTATTTCTAGAATCCAAATTTTTAAAAAAAGTTATATAATTTTATTGTACGACTTGATATAATATTCGCTTGATATAATATTAGAATTTTATTTCGTAATAAACTAATATTCATTATCTAATTCAATGTTGCAGGGTAGCAGTAACCTATATACCCCCAGTGTAATAGTAGTACTCAAATTTGATAAGTTGATCTAAATTTATCATTGAGGTTTTTCATAATTTTCCCAGTATTACCAACAGCCTTTTTCCAAATTTTTCTAAAAGTTTTCCCCAGAGAAAACTACCCTTTCCAATTCTGAATAGGAGTGAACCTTTCTTTGGAAAAAACACACGATGAATGAGTCACAGGATAGATTTTTGAGTTTTCTGTGAAATGCATATTTCTTACATTTCTTAAATTTTTTATTATATAGGGCCTAATTATTTTACAATGCTACTAAAAACTTACATTAAGGAAAATAAATTATAAATCTTTCATCCTAGACCAAGACAGAAAGATCATCACTAATAAAAACAAATTAATAAAAGGCTTTTTATGTAGAATTAAATAATTTTTAAATAAGTAATAAATTGATAACTTTTTGAATGGTGTGCCAAATAATGTGATTTCTGGTTGTTTACAAGTCACTTCCAAAGTACACTTAATAAAGATAAATACCAGAATATGCATAATATTAGTTTTCTAAGTGTAATTTTCAAATTTATAGTAGTGCTTGATTTATAAAAAATATAGAAAGTGAAATTACTTGAATTATAAAAAATATAGATGATATTGATGATGATATTCAGTTTAAACTATTATTATTAATCCTATTAATTTTTTTAATTATTGAGTGTATTATTAATTGTTAGTGATGATTTTTTGAAGTTGTTACAATTTTGGAATTGGAAGAGGTACAGTTGTTGATATGAATTCTTACTTTAATTTCCTTTATATATATTCCATGGGTAGTTAGAGTATAAAAGTTAGAATTTTTTTTATGGTTTGGATAAGTTGAAAGACTCAATAGGTGAGTGAATAAATAGGCTCGTGTCAGAAATTCTAAGCATATCATAACATTACCATAAATTCACATATGCCATTCAAGACTGCTCGAATCCTAACCCCCAAAGTCATAATTTTTATTTCTAATTTTGCTCCAATATTTACTTATTTTTAAATTTAACCAGAAAGGATTTATAAATATTGATAAAATTTATCTATATTCATTGCAAGTCTAAAGAGATCTCTGGCAGAGCTGGGGATTTGGAATATCATGCATGTTTGCAGTTGGATTATATACAGTGGCAGCTCGTAGCTTAAACTAGTGAAGGTGCTGCTTCATAAAATTTTTACACATTGTAGAGTGTATGAAATTATTATTATTATATATGAAGAAACACTACCTTACACTTCCACAACAGGAGTGGCACTGTGTGAGCAACAGTGTTTTCTCTACCTAGCACGTAGCTTCTTATCTTGAGGCATGTGTGCTTGCACACAATAGCCAAACAAAATCACTGGACCTTTGAGGTGCACAGTGCACATTTCCAT
Source organism: Armadillidium nasatum (assembly GCA_009176605.1). NCBI lineage: Eukaryota > Metazoa > Arthropoda > Malacostraca > Isopoda > Armadillidiidae > Armadillidium > Armadillidium nasatum. The sequence continues at coordinate 4,959 of SEYY01003989.1, forward strand.
ACAATGATTTGTGTAATTTTTCATGAACTAAGGGATGTCTACTGACATAAAGCTTACAGATGATATAATGTACTCGAATAAAGAAAGGAAAAAAAACTCATTAAATTGAATGTTATCAATAATGTTGATTGAAAACAGGGCTCAGTATGTGCTAGATTTTGTTATGTGAACTGTATTGTTGATGAACCTTGGGTATTTAACATTGCATTTTTAGTCCATATATCATGTACTCTGGTTTTTATATTTTGCATATGTATGTGTATTTGGGTTAGCTAATTGTCCACTTTGAAACAGTCTTGATAGGCCCTTGTGGATACTTAATGTATATTTTTTCTTATATATATATATATATATATATATATATATATATATATATATATATATATATATATATATATATATATATATATATATATATATATATATATATATATATATATATATATATATATATATATATATATATATATATATATATATATATATATATATATATATATATATATATATATATATATATATATATATAGAGATTTTTCTGGTAAATCTATTGTATTACCTATTTTAAAAATTATGTAATAATTTTTAAACTTTTTAATTGTGTAGTAGAGAAATTTCATATATATTGGCATGACAGAAGTGTGGCACTATCGTAATATGAATATACTCTTCTCAAATAATATAGTAGTATGCCTTTTTCTTTAAATTTTAGCTTTTAATATGACATTCATGGTTAATATGAGTATCGTAATAATATATATAGTTTTAAAATGCCAGAATCCTACATATTACTCAAAACCAGAAAATTCTACTTCTGAAATCAATTTTACTTTAAAGGAAAGGCTATAATAAATTAACGTTATTATTTCTATATTTTAACAACTTTTTTTTAACACTTTTTAAATCCTAATTCAAACTTGTACTCCATTTTTATCACAATTTTCAATGTAACTTTAGCCCAAAGTGAAGTTGCTTGATCCACACACACACACACACACACACACATATATATATATATATATATATATATATATATATATATATATATATATATATATATATATATATATATATATATATATATATATATATATATATATATATATATATATATATATTATATATATTTAATATTTATTATCATATAATTAGAATTTCAATTATTATTATAATAATAATTTATATATAAAGTTTCAAACTTCTACTCAGGAAAAAAAAGTTATATCAACAAATTTATTAAATCTTTCTTAATCACAAAATATAATAATATGAAAAAAACAAAAACAAATGATATCCTTTTGAAACTTTGAAGTTATCATTCTAAAGGTTAAAATACAAAAATTTTACTCTGGATTTGAGTAAATACTTATGCCAATTCAAAAACCAAGTGACCAATTTTTGGAATACTTTGTCAGAAAAACTAATAGGAGATAAAATATGAGTGCTAATATAATATGTGGCGGCCCAATGTGAACTTTACAAGAAATAAAGTAAGTAATATAGTATGTGTTCCATATACAAATGCATGTCACATGAACATAATTATACAGAAGCTCCTCTAACACATGTATGTGGACTGCATACTATAGTAACAGCAATATATGATATTTTTTAAAATAAAATAAATAATATTTTGACAATGTGAATGCAAAATGTCATATTGGTAGTGTTTGGCAATTAAAATATGTGGTCAATATTAATATTTCAATATTTAATACCAAATTTGGAAATTGTTTAGTTCATGGTATATATATATATATATATATATATATATATATATATATATATATATATATATATATATATATATATATATATATATATATATATATATATATATATATATATATTTTTATTTATTTATTTTTTTTTTGTCTTCCCATGTACGACTGCAAGAATTAAAATTTTAATGCCCACCCTGCATTATGCGGGATACGGTGTGTTGTATAAAAATATATAATATATAATATATATAAATATATAATATTATATATATTTATATATATATATATATATATATATATATATATATATATATATATATATAATATATTTCTAATACTGATCGAATATGTAAGGCATGAACGATATCGATATACTCAATATATCGTTCATTTAATATCGATATTTAAAATTAAATTACATTTTACAAAAAAATTTAATTATTATCAATAAAACTTCATTCCAAGACTTTATATATAATATATATTATATATATATTATTATATATTATATATATATTATTATATTATATATATATATATAATATATATATATATATAATATATATATATATATAATAATGTAAATTTTCTTTAAAGTTTAGAAAATGTTAATGCTTTTCTGAAACGGAGTAAAACTAACAATTAAAAAGGGGTCTAATAACTTTTAGATTTTTCAACCAATCTTCATGAAATTTTCTGAGGTTATAAAATTGGGCTAGATACACATTTTTTATTTAAAAAAATTTTTTGGATACCAAACAATTTTGATACTGTTCACAAGAAAGTTTTTAAAAATTGCACACAATTTTCCCATGCACAGCAACAAAATTGTTGGATACACAAAAAATTGTTCTAAATTAAAAATGCATACCTTGACCAACTATACAACCTCTGCAAGTTTTTTTTTATATCCAACCATTTTAGTGCTGCACATGAGAAAAATTGAAATTTTTCCAATGTACAGCACCAAACTGATTGAGTATACAAAATTTGTTTTAGAGATTATACAGTTGGGTGAGATTTTAATTTTTTATTTAGAATTTTTTTTCCAATACTCCATTTTGCTGCTGTTTATGGGAAAAACAGTAATTTGAAATTTTTCACATGCACAGCAACAAAATGGTTAGATATTTTAAAAAAGATTTCAGAGCTTGTACAGTTGGCCAAGTTACGAATTTTTAATTTAAGATAAATTTTTGTATACCCAACCATTTTGGTGCTACACAAGGGAAAATTTTTAGAAATTTTCCTATGCACAGCATCGAAATTGTTGGATATACAAAAATAAAAAATAAAAATTTCTAAAATAAAAAAAACAAAAACAAATTCTCATACCCAACTATTCAACCTTCGAAAATTTCAAGAACTTTGCATGGGTAGAAAAAATATTATATCCAAAAATATTTTTTGAAAAAAATTAATGGTTCATGATTACAGGTATTTGTGGTAATTAGACTGTTTTAGGGCAGCCAACATAAAAAGTTCAAGTATAAAAAAATGAACATCAATGATTTAACTATACACAGGCAAATACAGGTTAATTCTCAAGTCATTTTGACAAAGGTAATATACTGAAAAATTTGCAGAAATTTTTCTCCCATACATATCTTTGGATTTTACTACTATGCTGATGTAACAATCTGGTTAAAAGCCAGCCAAAGGACAATTCTACTTCAAATGCAGATAACTTGTTAGATCATTGTAATTGTAAGCTTTTTATAAAAATTTCCCAGGTTTTTGATATTTTTAATGTTTTTAATATAAAATCATTTTCCATACTTTAATTTACTGAATAAACTTGAATTCAGATCATTTCCTATTTGTAGTGATGATAAATTAATTAAAAAAATTGTAATATATTTTTTACTATATTGAAAATATAAGGACAAAAAATATGCTAAAATACTTTGCACATACATTTAAGCGTATTAAAGAAAAAAAAATAAAACAAATAAAAATTTTCCCTTAAACAGTAAAACAATTCTTTTACTACCATATTTGTCCTTGTCCTCACACCATTTGCTATTATAGTAATATTTGTAATTTTTTTTTTTTTTGAGTTGAAACAGCGTTAGTCAGGTTAGATCTATTATTAGGCAGTAGGCATAGATTTACCATTCATGTCAAGGTTAGGCTACGACGAAATAGTTTGTTAGACCTTACAAACTGATAAATCTAACAAACAAGTTCGACAACCTAACCTTCACTTGAAGGATAAATCAATGCCTATAACCAGCTAATAGGCTTAACATGGCAAAAACTGTCTCTCAACTAAAAAAATAATGCTAAAAATAACGAATGGTCTATGTATATACAAATATGGCAACCTGGTATTCAAGTATTTTGTGAAAATAAAAGCCAGTCAAAAAACAATGCTTCACCATTCAGAGTAAACCATTTTTTGTTTTCTGCTCTCAAATATAATATGTGCACTTCATTTCAGCATAAAATACAGACTCATGGGTTAAACTATTACCAAAAAATGTTCAGTAAAACTTAAAAATTAATTTGCATTTAAATTTTGTTTGCAAATGTTATGGTTTAAAAGATATTCATTTCCAACCATGAACTAAAGAAATTACCAAAAAATAAATATATATATAATATATATATATATATATATATATATATATATATATATATATATATATATATATATATATATATATATATATATATATATATATATATATATATATATATATATATATATAATATTTGGTAATAATTCGATCTGGCACGAACCTCTCCTATTTTCACTATATTGAAAATATGAAGTCGAAATATGTTTAAATGCATTCTACACATACTTTTCTTTAACGGATGAGTAATATAAATAAATTATAAAAAGAGAAACTATTAAAAAAATAGAAAAAACTGATATTTTTGCTCCGAATGGTGAAGCAACTATTCTTCGACTGGCCTTCGTTTGTATAAAAATAGTAAAATCAATTGAATAACAGCTTGGGTCCTTATTTTTCTTATTGTCTTTATTGGTTCGCATTATTTTCCTTGTTGTATCCTGGGGAACTTCTGGAGTGATTTTGATTTTATTGTGTAAGAATAAATACGAAAACTCGCCTTCACTTTCATTCAACCCTCATTGTGGAGTCTATTTTGGTTCAGTGGCTGTCCAGTAATTCCATACTCAATCAACAAACAAAAGGGGTCACATCGACCCCAAAAAATAACTAAATATCAAACTAGGCAAATTTATAATAGAGCATGATGTCTAAAGTCAAGTTTTAAATAATTTCAAGAAATTAATTTAAATTCCTAATATCTAAAAAACAATTAATGTACAAAGAAAGGCAATTAATTAGTTAATACATTACGTTCTGAGATTTTCATCAATGTGGGGAATATAATTTTTATACGCACTCTGTGCATTTTTAATCTGGTAGCCAGCGTGGTTAAAAGCAAGTGATCACCATCATAGTATTAGGAGTCACCATGTTAAAACAGTCAACAACAAAATTTTGGTGTTGCCATTCAAAAGGATATCTAGCTTTAGGGTGTATTTTGATAATATGAAAAACCATAAATAGTTTTATCTACTAAAAGCAAAATGTATGAATTTTCTAATATATATATATATATATATATATATATATATATATATATATATATATATATATATATATATATATATATATATATATATATATATATATATATATATATGCCTATGAGGGAAGCACACTCTTGACGTCAAGTGCCGCAAACGGCAAATGAAGACAAATGGTACTTTAAAAGAGAACTTTCAGCAAGCAAATGGAATTCTAGCAAACCTCATATAATAATAATGGAGGTAAATTTAAGAAACAAAAATGTAATGTTGAATGAAACAAAAGAAATTAAACAGAACATCCGGTTGAAATCACTGAAGCTAAAAAGACTTGCGGAAAAACAGTGCTCCGAAGGTTTTAAAGGGGAAGAAAAATGCCAAATAGCTACTCATGCCGTACCATTTAACCTTAATAATTGAATTGATTTTTAACCAATTAAAGATTCATATCTAAATTACACATTTAAGAAACCAAGACGAATGGTGTGAAGAAAATTACGTAAATATTCATAAGAACGCCAATAATTGCGTTACAAAAATTCACCTTTAGTGGAAGGCTACTACCCAATGTTCAGGAAACACAAAAAATGCGCGAAAAACGTGACAATTGTCACGTAGCATCAATTAATTACTACACGATATGAATTATTAATTAAATAATTGATTAAAATGATCAACCAGTTACAGCAAGCTGATCTACACTATACTAGAAATGGCTATTACTAGTTATGGCTGATCTAGAAGTTTCTTAAAATTCAAGAATATTCTTAAATTTTCCGGAAATTTCATTGGTTTTTTGAAAATTGTAATTGCGAACCAAAAGTTTTTGGCATTCCGCAACTTTTGAAAATTATTGCAATCGCAATTCTGCAATCAATTGATAATATGAAAAACCATAGATAGTTTCATCTACTAAGAAGAAAATGTAAAACCCATAATTTTGGTGTTGCCATTCAAAGGGATATCTAGCTTTTTATAAATATACTTTTTTTTTTTTTTTTTTTTTTTTTTTTTTTTGCGGAATTTTTTTTTTTTTTTAAATAATATATATATATATATATATATATATATATATATATATATATATATATATATATATATATATATATATATATATATATATATATATATATATATATATATATATATATATATATATATATATATATATATATATATATATATATATATATATATATATATATATATATATATATATATATATATATATATATATATATATATATATATATATATATATATATATATATATATATATATATATATATATATATATATATATATATATATATATATATATATATATATATATATATATATATATATATATATATATATGGAAAGTAGCGCTCCCGAGGCAATGAGATTACCCCCTATTGGGTATACGGGATGTTAGGGGTACTTCCCATCTCATCCCTGTGCCCAAAGGTTCGGTCCCTTTCGCGTTCACCTTCTTCTACAAGGAGGAGGCTTTCCTTTACACTCATAAAACATAAATACTAACACATCCTTTTTATTAAAAAAGATCAATAATGATGTCAAATTCGGGAGCCCCGAGAGGCGGCTTCCAAAGATAAACCCTCTTCCACCTCTTCCCCAGTTACCACTTGAGAGTTGGTGGCCTCCGGTGAAGGGTTTGGTGCAAATAATACACAGCTGCCGGCTTGTCCTGATGCACGGTCTATTTTTTTTCTTTAATTTCTGCAACATTCGCGGTCTGCACTCCAATTTCCACTTTGTTGAGCATCACCTCTCTTCTTCTAGACCTCACCTCACCTCTTATTCTTGACTGAAACTCAGATGTTTGTTTAATTGTAAATGTGCATTATTTGGTTTATTCATATTTTGAGATATAAAGTTTACAAAAAAACATAAATCAGGTCTAGTGCAACTCATCAAATAAATTAAACTACCTACAATATCTCTGTACAATTTACCATCTGTTAACATTTTTAAATCATTATACCTAAGTTTATTGACATTAGGATCACATGGAATTGTCTTAGAGTTATAGTTACTCATTTTAAATTTACTTGATATTTTTCTATATGTTTTCATTGGTTCATTCTGTTATAGTTATTCTCAATCTTAAATTCAATACTTAAAAACATAGATAGTTGACCCAAATCTTTCATCTTAATTTTATTTGACAGTCTTGTTTCAACATCATTTAAAATAATAACATTTCTGGGAGCAATTATTATATCTACCCAGATTATCAATATAATACAAATTTTACTTTCTTCATTGAACTTAGTATATACACATGTATCAACTGCAGATTTTACAAAATTTTGAGAAATGAAAAAAGAATCTAACAAGTTATTCCAAATTCTGTCACTTTGTTTTAACCCATATAATGATTTATTTAATTTACAAACTAACCTATTACTACTTACACCACTTTGTTCATAACCTGGTGGTTGTTCTATATATAGTTCAATATCTATAGCTGCATTTAAATATGCAGTTTTCACATCATCTGATGAACAAAAAATCCTTCTTGCACTGACAGTTGCATCAATATCCGGATTGAAGTTATTCGAGCTGTCAGTGAAAAAGTTTCTTGATAATCCACATCTTTCACTTGTGAATATCCTTTTGCCACATATCTTGCTTTGAATTTTTCTTCATCATTTCGTCCTTATTTAATAGCAAAACCCCATCTTCCACCAACTAATGAACGAACTTCTGGTAGTGGAGTAAGTTTAAATGTATCATTCTCAACCAGAGCATTAATTTCTTCATCCATTGCTTTCTTCCAGTGATGTGAATCAGAACTTGCCATAGTTTCTTCATAAGATTTTGGGATACAAGTTATTTTATAACAATAATCCATAGAATAATTAATATTTAATAAGGTTTGGTCCTTATCATCATCATCATCATCATAGTCTTCAAGATACTTTGGCTTATTTCTCTCTCTTTTAGGATATCCGTTTTCACGTTCTTCATTTGCACCTAATTCTTCCTTATTAGGTTCTTCTTTTTCTTTTTCTTCTACAGATTCATATTCTTGTGTCCTTGGTCTTATATATTCATATTCAAATTCAGGTGTTTCTTCTTGTCCAAATTTTTCTGTAAATTTGACACACCTTCTTTCTTGGTATTGTTCTGCTCAGGAAAGTATACAAGATATACTGGGTTTTCATTGTCATAACCAACAAAAATTCCATTCTTACTGCGTGCATCTAATTTCTTCTTCTCCTGTGAGTATGAATAACAAACTGAAAAATACATGCATACTACTTAAATTTGATTTTCTTCCTGTCATTAATTCATAAGGAGTTTTTCCTGTCCTTGAATGATAACATCTATTGCGAATATTCGCTGAAGTTTTCACTGCATATGTCCTTTATTTTTTAGGCAATTTTGCTTCCAATAATAAACATCTAGCAATATCAAAAAGAGTTTTACATGTACGTTCAACTTTTCCATTTTGATATGGCGAATACGGTACTGAAAATTCTTGCTTTATACGATTCTTAATGAGGAGTGATTTGAAGTCTGCGGAAGTAAACTCAGTACCATTATCTGACCCCAACCTCTTTACAGTCCCAAATGGGAATATATCTTCTAGAAATTTTCTTGTTGCAGAAATCGTATCAGTTTTATTCTTTTTAAAAAAAAATGCACAAAAATTGCACCAGAATAGTCATCAACAAAAGAAATGTCATATTTAAAACCATCACTTAAAACAGGGTCAATAGGACCTGCTAAATCACTGAAGTGAATTAGAATAATGAATGACCTTTAATTTAAAGGCTTTATTTCACTAAAGAATTATATTACATGTCTGGAAATTAAAAAAAGAAAAAGAACATTAATAACATATTAGAAATTAAAACCCATAAATAATATTTTCTTTTTAATATTACAATCACAATATACTAATTCCTATATACCAGTAGTATATTTTTCATCATATCTATTTCTAGTCTGAGTCATTTTACCCAGAGCACAAGTACTACAATCAATATTTCCTTTACTAATAATATTAATTCCAATCACTACGCTTTTAAGTTTTAAAACATCTTGAACATTACAATGGTCCATAATTTGATGCCAATCCTGCAAACTATAAGAACTCCTTTTTTTAATACCAATATTATTCAGGAAATATAAACCTCCTGCCTTTTTAATATTAAATACTGTACCATCAGGTACTGTTAATTTGCATATATTGGTGTAAAACTTATAGAAACTCCATTCTTCGTAAATATGTCTTGTTTATATGAGGGTACACATAGAGCCTTTTTCAATAAAATACTATGAAACATTAACATCACATATTGATACTTTAGCGTGACCTCTCCCAATTGCATTATTACTCATCCTGCTACCATCGACCTATTCAATAAAATGATTTGAGGAATCATTGTTTTCTTCAAAGCCTATAAATTTTGATTTATATGGGAATATGGGAAGTTGCTCCAGAATCTACCAGTAGACTTTTTGATGTGTATCTTTTATTACCTGTTTCAGTAATTATAAATGCATAAGAATGACTATCATTACTATCATCCTTTACAATCTTAGCTGAATTTTTTTTCCTTCAAAAATCAGTATCATGAGTTTGTGAATAACATTTAACACACCATCTTTTATAATACTGCTTATGTCCCACTTTTGTTTTATAAGCTTGGTAAGTTTGCTTAGTAACCTGATGATTATTGAGTTTCTTTCCTGTACATTTAAATTGCTTATGTCCTATTTTACCTTAAGAAAAACATTTCACATAGCCTTTTCCATCTTTTCCCTTCATAACATTATTTTCTGCCTTAATATTTGTCTGCTGAGTCTTTTCTGTTTCTTCAAAACTTCTTAGAGCTACTTAAAATTCACTAAATGTTATGGCTTTCTCTTTCTGAATAATTACCGTTGAAAACGTTTTGTACCCTGAAGGAAGGCCTTTCAAAACCATAGCTATAAGTAAACTGTCACTTACAGTCTCAACCGCTGATTTCAAAAATGTAGCTTCTGTCTCTGCCCTTAAAATATAATCAGTAACATCTTCATCATAGCCTAATTTCAATGAGGCTAGCTCTGTATAGAAAGTTATAATTATAATTTTACTGTTTCCCAAATAGTGTTCATGTAATATTTTCATGGCTTTCTTACCATAATCCTTAGCATCTCTTATGATAAGGGATAAACTTCTATCATCTAGGACTAACAGTAACTCTGCAAAAACTTTTGCATTATCATTGCTTTCAATTTCAGCGGTAGAATCGGTTATCCCGTGCAGAAAATTTTCCAGTCTTAAATGTCCTAGGAATTTAACTTCCCACAGTTCATATTTTTCTACATCTCTATCGAAATATAAACGACTGGGTCCATAACCTGTTGGCATATTATTTGTCATGATGGCGGAAATATAATGATAAATGATAGTACTAAATAGGGCAGGACATAGAGATAAACAGCTGTTCTTACCTAGGTCTTTATTTACATGTATTACATAGTATAAGTTTGTTCTACAATACACGAGATAGAATCGATAGAATGAGACTACAAGTTTTATCACATGGGTAGTCTACATAATGGAACATAGTCTTTACTTAATTGTAACAAAGAAAATATTCATACAGTATTAGCAGTAAATATATTTTAAGTTAACTCTAACAATATATAAATATATGTATATATATATATATATATATATATATATATATATATATATATATATATATATATATATATATATATATATATATATATATATATATATATATATATATATATATATATATATATATATATATATATATATATATATATATATATATATATATATATATATATATATATATATATATATATATATATATATATATATATATATATATATATATATATATATATATATATATATATATATATATATATATATATATATATATATATATATATATATATATATATATGTCGCCAGCGGTTCACACCTTAGAGTATTGAGTGGCCAAATAAGGTATATATGTTTGTCTTATTGCTAAATTATCTTATTGCTAAATAAGATAATTTAGTAGTATTTGAGATTAAATTAATTGTATAAATGAAAATTAGCCATTTATAAAATTTAAACTATTTTCAATAAAGGGGACAATAATGTGCTTTTTGTCACACAGAAAAATCGATATATTTCTGAGAAGCAATTTTTGTAGTATTTACTTCAATAATATGTGTTAATATTTATGTTATAGAAACGTATAATAATACATAATTCATAATGTGAAAATATATTAATATTGCAAATATGAAAATATCTATAAAAAGCATATGATATTTAATTTTAGCAAATATTTTGATGATAGTTCTCATTTTTATCATGCTCGTACAAGGAGTTTAGTCAGAATGATAGAATTGACAAACCATTGTGTGTAGTTGTTTGCCATTGCATGGTTAATTAATTCATATATTATCAGTGGGTTATATTTTTGGCATGCTATATGTTTTCCTGAGACAGTCTTGATATGCTCTTGTGGGTTTTTACTGTCCCAGTTTTTCTTAAGTTCCAATGTTCTTATCATAAGTAACAAAAACATTCAGATATAAGAAGCTACAAGGGCAAAACTGTCCCAGCCAAAATATTCAAGATTTCTGTTCACTATAAATGTCTTGTCTCAGTAACTCATGAAATATTTATGTTTAAAATTATAATTTATGCATTATTCAGCATTTGTCATAATTAAATTTTTATTATTTATTTATTTATTTATTTATTTTTTGATTTCTTAATGAATCCAAATTTAGTGTTTCTTCTTCAATAAAATAAGAACTCTGTTTTACGTCAAAATCTTTTTTTCTTGAAATGTTGGCAATTCTTCACCGAGAATATCGAGAAATTGGCCGGATAGTGGAGAATAACAGTAGAAGTTGGGGAACGTTTCCATTTTGGTATTGCAAATAAATAGCCTAAAAATATTTATGACAATGGCGCAATTATCTGTACGACTCGCTTCATCTCTTGTGAGACAACTTCCAAAAAGTGTTGCACAGGTAAATGATTATTTTGTAAATTGAGAAAACACTAATGTAAAATGAACTAAGAACAGCCGGTTTTTATAACCCAAACATAATCTAATTTTTATTAAAGTTGTGAGTTCATGATAGAAGAAATACTCTGGGTTACAATAGTAGTTAAAAATTTTTTCAATTAATATTTAGATAAAAATTTTAGTTCCACCTAATGAACTTTACTTTAACCACTCTTGAAATGAAATGCCTTACATACATAATAATTCAGTTCACAGAAATCTTGTACAGTTTCAGATTTGTTCTGTATACACAGATTGTATATCTACTTTTGAAATTATAATTTCAAAATATATGTAAACTCGGTATATGAAGTTCAATAGAAAGTTTGGATTTTTTTTTTTTTTTTTTTTATTGAAAAACAATAAAAATTGGGGAATGTGAAAATGCAAATCCTTTATTTTTGCAATTTCCTAATATGGCTAGTTGCCGTAATGTCATTAGCATATATCCATAGATACTAAGAGACATTTTTTATATACTGTACATGTAAAGTAGACTATACATATATATATATATATATATATATATATATATATATATATATATATATATATATATATATATATATATATATATATATATAGTCAAAAAATAAAAGTTGCCATTCACTATGAATGGCTCATCATATACCTAACTTTCTTATACAAATAATCAAGCTAACTATATTATTTCCCATACAATGAAATTTATCAAGCTGTAAATAAATAGATCATCTTAGCCAGGGATTCCTAACTTTTTTTTTTGGCTTGTAAACCCCTTAGCTTATGAGCCCCTAAAATATTTTCCCTTGAGGACCCCTTTAAAGCTGTGGTCCCTGTTTGGGAAATGCTGATCTAAATTTTAAACTATCGTGCAAAATCTATATCACAAGGGATTGTCAAGAATAATCATTAAAATATATTGCCTTAAAAGCAGAGTCAATCATACTATACCTTGATCATCCATATATTAATCCTACCTTTTGTAAAATATTAAGAGAGTTACTATCAATAATACCTTATGGTAAACCATTCCAGAAATTAAATACTTTGTGAAAAATTACTTTCTCACATCTAGATGGCATATCTTCATTTTTATTTTGCTATGACCCCTGGTGTGCCTGCTGTTATCTAGCAAAAAGAACTTTTAATCCAAAACTGAGGAGCTAAAAGATTTTGGCAGAGCTGGAGCCAGAGCCATTTCTAGGATTGTGGGTGGAACTGGAGCCCCAAAAAAGAAGTGGCTTGCAGCTCCAAATGTATTCTGCTATCATATTAGTATTCATTATTTTATCTTATTCATTCTTTTTCCTTTTTATTGTAATTCATTACTTCTCACTGTGAATTGTGAAAAATTTTATCCATAGCTCTATTTTATTTTGCTGTACTGCAACTTATCTTCATATCCCATATATCTCATACACACACACATACACACACACACACACACACACACACACACATATATATATATATATATATATATATATATATATATATATATATATATATATATATATATATATATATATATATATATATATATATATATATATATATATATATATATATATATATATATATATATATATATATATATATATATCATACATACATATATACATACATACATATATACATATATACATACATACATACATACAACCTTTCCACAATTGTAAGGGTAGTGTTTATCGCAGGCCACATCTATTCCAAATACTCACCCTTTCACCAATCTTTTCCATTCATTCCTATTCTCTGACATCCGCATACCCTCCTCCCAATTTATCCCTCTGTCCTTTAAGAGGTCCTTGATATTACTCATCCAACTTCCCCTTGGTTTCCCCCTCTCTCATATCCTCCACTTCTGAAATATACTTTTTTAGCAATTTTCTCTTCATTCATTCTACAAATATGTCCAAGCCATCTCAGCATACTTTGTTCAGCTTTTCAATCATACTCTCTATCCATACATTTCCTATATATATATATATATATATATATATATATATATATATATATATATATATATATATATATATATATATATATATATATATATATATATATATATATATATATATATATATATATATATATATATATATATATATATATATATATAATATATATATATATATATATATATATATATATATATATATATATATATATATATATATATATATATATATATATATATATATATATATATATATATATATATATATATATATATATATATAATATATATATATATATATAATGTAATGTATGAATAGAGGAATTGACCAAGACTGGAATTTTGCCAGGGCTCTGGCTGGGGTTGCCTAAAATTTGTAGATAAGTCAAAAGCACTAAAATTCTAGGTTAAAAAAATTAGATATAATTTTAATTGAGATTTATTTAATTATAAGGAAGGAGTAGAATAGTCAACATTCACTTAAATTCACTGAAAATTTTCAGAAAATTGCAGATTTTGTTTTATAGTTTTAAAAAAAGTAAAAAAATATTTATTCACCAATAGCGATTCAACTGGTTTACTTAGCCATTCTTACTAACCCTGGCCCTAGCTAAAAATCAGGGGGAAAAGGGGTTGACTGCCAGTGTTAAAATTACAAATTATACTTAATGGTGGATTAAATCAAACAAATATAAGAATTAAGATTTTTATTATTGCTTTTTCAATATTTTCTTTTTCTTTTCTGTTCCTTTTGACCACTCTTCTGCGAATGAATATTTGTCTTTGTGTTTTGATTTTAGATGCCCCCATAAAGATTTGGTTGAAAAAATTTTTACTTTGGGCATCCGAAGGTCCTTTTCTAATTTCCTGGCTGAAGATATTACATTTAGGTATTTCAAGCCTATCCTGAAACATTGTGAAGTACTTCATATTGCCGAAAGAATGAATGAAAGTATAAACAAAATAATAATTTTGAATAATATAGCTAAATGATACACAGCAATAAAAAATGTATATATACATTTTATATTGATAATTTTCTTACATTTTTTCAAACTTTAACTTAGGGTCTTACCAAAGTAAACCTGTTTAATAACTATTATGAATCAAGAAAAAAAAATTAAATTTTTGTAGTTTCAAATTTTTATTATACAAAATCTGTAATTTTCAGAATTTTTTTCTGAAAAATGCATATCATTAATTTAAGTAAATGTTGACTATTCTACTCTTTCCTTATAATTAAATATAATTTTCTTAACCTAAAATTTCAGTGCTTTTGACCTCTTCACAAATTTTAAAGCAACCCTGACCAGAGTCCTAATTGGTCCCTAACAACACATCAGAATTTATAAGAAATCTAGTTAAAGTTTTTTTTTCAAATAGTCTGAACTTACTAAAGAGCAAGTTGTTGTATTGGATAATGCATCTAACATAAGTTCAGTAGATAAACTCAATGTAGACCACTCTGAAATAGATATACAAATTTAGATTGTGAATCTAAAATTTGTACCACTGACCCAGAAAATTGTGAAGGTGGTTTAGAAATGGAATTAAGATGTGGAATCTGCTTTCTCTGGTATAAAAATAGAGCACATGCGATGTGCTGTACACATGTTACAGCTCACTATCAGAGATGGTCTGAAAGGAGAAAATGTTCATACTCTTATAGCTAATATATATACAGGTTCTCCATTGTCAAATTGCTGTGACTGCTTGACACCAGAAGTTGAAGCTATATTAAAATGTAAAGGAGGAAAAGTTGATATCTTAGACCAAGCAACTAGGTTGAGCAGAACCTTCCTAATGATTAAGCTCCTTTTAGAACTAAAGAATATTAATTGACATGGCTTATCCAGACATAACAACTACTGATTTTCAGTAGTGTGAAGTAGAACTGCTTGAACCAATCCTTCTTCATCCATTCTTAGTGACTAAAAGATTACAAGCAGCTGAGTTAACCCAGGCTTCTTTTATAAAGAGTAGCAAAAACTTTTGTTGACATTTTCTCAAATAGGTGGAACAATTGCAGATGCAATAAGTCAGTGAAAAAAAGAAAGTTCTCCTTAATAATGAAGTTTTACTTGCTGCAATTTATATTGATCCTATGCACTGAATTACGCAGAATGATGTACAGCTTAATAGAGGAAAAATAGCATTATTTATATAGTAGTTTGAATGGGTCAATATATTACTTAAAAACAATCAGCAACTCAAAAAGGTGAAAAATGCCAAGCACTGAATATAATTAATGAACTTAATGTAAACCAACCTTCAACTTCATCATCATCTTTAAATTTTAAGAATGAAGCTGCTTATGAAGAATTCTTTAATCTGAAAGCCAATCCCTGTCAGACTGAATGAAAAATAGATAGTAAACGAGGGTCTCCTTACTAAATTTAAGCTTGATATCTCATGCTTTGTCTGTTACAAAGAAAATAGATAATCATCAAAGCTAAATGACTTAAAGGTGATTTCATATTACCTGAAAATAATTCAGAATGTTGCTTATACAGTAACTTCAATGCCAACAACACAAGTGAGTGTGGAATGTCTATTTTCATCCCTTCGAATAATTGTCAGACTTACGAGCCTCAATGAAAGAGGATCTAATTGAAGCCATACAGGTTCTTAAAGCAAATTTATTTTGAATAAAATTTTGAAATTATTTCTTTTGATGAGTAGATTGTTTTAAAAATTTGGTTGTATTGCTTTTTAAAAAAAGGGACTGCATTATACAAGCAAAGTTGTGCCCAGCTCAAAACTATTGTAAAAAAATGCCATGGAAACTGCATTTGGGCTGATGTTTGAGTGGTGGTAATAACTAAACACAACTGTATAAGAATTAGGAAAATCTTTAAACCAAAAGCAGAGCCAGTCACTCAAATCAATGGCTCTGGAGGTGGAACCAGAGCCACATTGGACAATGATGCTGGAGTTGAAACATATTTCATCAGCTCCCCACCCCTGCTTTTATCTACATCATCAATTGATGAAAACATTTTGAAAAATATCATCTCTTAGAAATCTTCATTCTATATAAAACATCTCCATTTATATTAACTTATCCCTGTATATTTTGTTTTTAAAACCAAAAATTTTTATTTCTATGTGCTGTACTGCCTCCAGCATATTAGTTTTAAATAAGAAACCCAAACCTGTGCATAGTACTCAATCAGTGGTCTAATATAACCATTATAAAGCTTATTGATCACCTCTTTACTTTTATATTTAACATTACTGTATATATCTAGTATCTTGTTAGCTCTATTCCTAGCTTTTAAACACTGTTCTGACACTTTCAAACTACCATTGATAATCACACCCAAATCTTTTTCTTTATGTACAGACTCAAGCCATTCCCCATACATTTTGTAATTGAAATTTTTAATAGAATAATCTACATAAAGAACCGTAAACTTATTGAAATTCATTTTCAGCCCAACCAAGAAGTCTATTTAAATCATGTTGAACTATCATACATCTCAGTATTTTCAACAGGACAGGCTAGCTTTGTATTATCAGCAAACCTAAAAACTAATCTACCTCTCACTCCCCCCTCCCATAGTACCTCAATCTCCTCCTACAAACTCTATCAAACTACTCCTCCAAGTCCATAAGGCATACATACCTCACTATTTTCCTCAATTTCTCACCAATCATTCTCAGTGTAAACACCTGATCCACATATCCCCTACCCTCTCTAAAACCTCTCTGTTCCTCCCTGACTCTCTCCCTTGTCAATTTCACTTTTGATACTAAAACTTTCCTGTAAATTTTCCTTACTACACTAAACAAACTTACATAGCCAACCTATAATTACTACACACCATCTTATCCCCTTTCCCTTTATATATTGTCACTATACAGGCATCTTGCCACTCCCCAACACATTGAACATTTTAACCAACCAGTTAACCATCTCTCCCGCTCCCACACTTATCATCTCCCCATATATACCATCCATTCCTGCCAGGGTTGGCATTGATTAAATCAAATTGATTTAATCAGTTGATTAAATCAATTGATTTTTTTATGAAAAAATCAAGATTTTTTTGATTTTTTTAATTTTTTTGATTTTTTTAAAAAATAACTTTTTTTTTTTATTTGTTTTATTTTGTCATATTTTTTGATACATAATGATATAACAGATATATTAGTTCCTTCTTACTGTGTTAAAAAACTTTAAAGTAGTTTATATTATTAGAAATATAACTTCCTTAATATTTGGTTCAAGATTTCATATAGGGTAATACAAGAATCTGATCTTCACTTAATATAATTTATCCAATATAGAACTGTTAGAGTTTAGAATTCCTAATATATATTCAATCAAATCTTCAACAAAATTTTATTGAGCTTTAATCTAATGCAATTTGAGGTTATAGACAAAAGAGAAAACAGAAAAGACAATTCCTTTTAATTTTCAACCTTTTAAATTTTTATACAACATAAGAAAACAATATTCCTCTATATAAATTGTAAAAGAAAGAAAATTTAAGCACTTTTGATGCATAATCATTAATCCATAAATTAAATACATAACTTGCAATATATATATATATATATATATATATATATATATATATATATATATATATATATATATATATATATATATATATATATATATATATATATATATATATATATCTATGCTTACTTCATACAAGGGTGAACAACACCCCTATATAGAGCAAGTAACTGGGATGGCGTTAAGTAATTCTGAAGGCGCTTCAGAACACGCAACCTCTTAGAAGCTTGTTTAGAGAGAAATAATGTGATCTTTCCAAGAAAGATCATGAGAAAAGGATAAGCCAAGAATATTAAGAACAGATGAAGGTTTGAGTTGTGTTTTTGAAGAAGATATCATAGTTGTGTGGAAGATTGGGGAGAGATGGAGGAACTGAGTTTTTGAAGCATTGAAAACAACCATGTTTTCTCTGCCCCAATTAGAAATTCATGAAAGATTAGAGGTTAGTTGCTTCAAGGCTACCCTTAGAGTCTCAACTTCTGTTGGGAGGGATGTCTTTCAAACTGAAAGGAGTAATGAAGGGTGGAGTCATCAGTATATAGAAGTGGATATGAGATGAGGTAATAAAGAGGTCATTAATGAAAAGCAGAAAAGGTGTTGGAGATAGAACAGAACCCTGAGGAACACCACTATTAATAGATTTGAAGGAAGAATGGTGGATGTCTACATCAGCTGCTATAGAATGACCAGAAAGGAAATTAGAAATATAGATACTGAAAGAGGGAGTGTTTAGAAATCAAAGCTTTGTTCCAGACTCAATTGAAGGCTTTCAATATGTCCAGTGCGGCAGCAAAGGATTCAAAATACTGAAGAGCTGAGGACCAAAAGTCTGAGAGGAGGAAAAGAAAATCACCAGTAAAGCATTTCTTATGAAACCCATATTGACAATCAGAGAAGATTAGAAGAATTGAGATGTTTCCAAAGGATAGAATCAAAAACTTTAGAGAGAACAGAGGTCAGAGAAATGGGATGGTAGTTGGAGGGTTGAGAAGGGTTCCCCTTTGGCACAAGGTGAATGAGTGCACGTTTCCAGCAAGAAGGGAAGGTTGAAGTAGAGAGACAGATTAAATAGTTTACCAAGGCATGACGCAAGCTCGGAAGCACAAGTTTTGAGATCCATAGGAGGAATACCATCTGGACCATACTCCTTAGCATTAAGCTCAGAAAGAGCAGAAATGGTCTTTTGAAGAAATTCTAATTTTAGGCATAAATGAGTTGGAGGTGGCTGAAGGAGGAGGTATGGTTCTGGAATTATCTAAGGTTGAATTAGAGGCAAAAGTTTGAGTGAAGAGTTCAGCTTTAGAAGAAGGTAAAACAGCAGTTGTGCCATCGTAAGATACTAAAGGAGGGAAAGAGGAAGAAGCAAAGTTAGGATTGGCATATTTTACAAAATGCCAGAAAGAATGTGAAGAAGAGGAACCAGAAAGATTATTGTATTTTCTACAGAGAAAAGAGTTTTTAGTGTTATGAAGGATAGATTTTGGGATGAAATATAAGTTGAGAGTTTCTGGAGTTAAAAGTCGATGGTAATCCCTGTAATCAACATCCCTGCAGTGGATTATTGCATTTTCTACAGAGAAAAGAGTTTTTTGTTATGAAGGATAGATTTTGCACGATTCCAGGATGAAATATAAGTTATGTGAATTTCTAGAGTTTAAAGACGATGGTAATCCTTGAAGGCAACATCTCTGCAGTGGATTGCGCAAGAACAAGCAGAGTTAAACTATATATATATATATATATATATATATATATATATATATATATATATATATATATATATATATATATATATATATATATATATATATATATATATATATATATACACAATGGAACTACAATATTCGTCATTAATCCGTTCCTGAGTGGATGACGAATGTCGAAAAAGACGAATATCGAGCAATTTTTTCCCATTGGAATTAACTAAAAATGGATTAATTCATTCCCAGCCTCGAATTTTGCCTATTTATTCTTTAATAAAAAAAAAAAAATTCACTCTAGAATCGATCTCCGAAATCATTTCAAACTGTACAATTTAACTACAGTACATATTAACCAGCGTACTGCCATAAATAATACGTAATACGCACTGTGTAGTTCAACATAAATGCTAAACACACAAAATTTTAAAAAGAAATTTACCTTTTGGATGAGAAAAACAATGATTGTTATTAAGAGTTTTTATTTTTAAGGTTATAGGCTTTCGTAGGTAGGACGAATATTGACTTTTCAACGAATATCGAAAGAAAATTTTGACGAAAAAACAGGGCGAATATCGAAAAAGACGAATATTGGAGTTCCATTATATATATATATATATATATATATATATATATATATATATATATATATATATATATATATATATATATATATATATATATATATATATATATATATATATATATATATATATAGGTACCTAAGCTATTACCATGTGTGCAAATTGCATCCAGGAAACTTTCCACAAGTCAAATGATGCATGCAGCTGAAGTATCTTCTATTTTGGAAGAAAGAATTTTAGGTAAATAATGTTCTTTATATAATGAGATTTTGCAGTTTTCTAACAATGTTAATAAGATTTATCTTATAAAATTCTAAATTTGCAGGAGCTGCTCCTAAAACTGATTTGGAAGAGACTGGAAAAGTACTAAGTATCGGTGATGGTATTGCTCGAGTTTATGGTCTTAAAAATATCCAAGCAGAAGAGATGGTGGAATTTTCTTCTGGGCTTAAAGGTTTGTGGCTTTTTTATGTATATTTAAATTTTTCATAGGAAAATATGTATTTTATTTGTTTTTAAAAATTAATTATCTGCAACTTGTTTTACCTCAACATTTTGGTAAACTCCAAGAGAGGACTTATTGGCAGATCTCACCTAGTTACCTTTTAGATTTTGTGTCTAAAGATCATTTCCTTTTCTCCATAAAGGTTTCATCAAGTGTAACAGATGATTGAATTGTGGTTTAACCTGTCATGCAGTAATCATTTCAGTTTGTCAGTTACATGTGTATTCAATGAGTCAAAGTTTCGTGTTCTGTGTGGGTCTACCTTGTTCTTATTTTAATTTAGTCATCATATGTCATAAGTTTTACCCAGTGGTAGTTATCTTTAAATTTAATCTTTCTCAGGGGACTACAGCAAAGTCAAGTTTTTTTCAGTATGAGATGTCATAGTCACTGAAACCATCAAATTTGTCATTCAATAAGACCATTATTACTTTTTTCAACTAACCAAAGCAGCAGTGTTCTATTGTTGGCGCAGTATGATCATTTCAGATAATTACCCGTTTACATTTTCAGTTATGAGGCCAATGTTGATCAGCACACCTCTCATTAGTATAATTCAACTCTTTAGAAACTGGTCTATGGCCAGAAAAAAATTTTCATGCCAGACTTTGACTTCCAGCCAAAAATCACTTGGACGCATCACTAATTTTAAGTTATGCATCTAATATTGTAATAAATTAAATTTGTTTTTTTTTTTTAAAGGTATGGCGTTGAATTTGGAACCTGACAATGTTGGTGTTGTAGTATTTGGTAATGACAAATTGATTAAAGAAGGTGATATTGTCAAAAGAACTGGAGCCATTGTAGATGTGCCTGTTGGTGATCAAATTTTAGGTCGTGTTGTTGATGCTTTGGGTAATCCTATTGATGGAAAAGGATCTGTCTCAGGAGGGAAAAGGTAATCTCCATATATATATATATATATATATATATATATATATATATATATATATATATATATATATATATATATATATATATATATATATATATATATATATATATATATATATATATATATATATATATATTTTTTTTTTTTTTTTTTTTTTTTTTTTTTTTTTTTTTTTTTTTTTTTTTTAAACCTTCTCACCCCCTGACCACCCCCACAACCACACTTCGCTAATGAAGCCGCCCGCCGCAGTCGGCCTCGTCCAGAGGTCTTCCAAGGTAGTGATGCCCCAGTAGATTCTGTGGCAGTTACAAAAAAAATAACTACAAGATTTACATAACCAAACCACAATCACTCCCTTTCACACAGAGTGGAGAATGCCAGACGACTAAAACAAAAAAAGACAGAATAGAAGGTTATTAAAACTAGAGAAACAGGAGGTGAAAAGATAGATTCCCTGAAACCGCCTGGACACTCACCACTCATGCCTTTCATTCAACAATCATATAAAATATATATATATAATGATAAAAAAAAATAAATAATAATATATATAAATATTATAAAAATAATAAGAAATATGATACAAACACAAAAAAAAAAAACCCTCTTCACCTACCGTACCCTCAAGTCCGCCTGCCTTACTGAAAAAGACTGATAGACATACTCACCTAAAAAAACCTAAACACCACAATTCTGGTGTGAGAGTTGGAAGGACAGTGTAATAGAAAGTGTTTTTCAGTCTCCAGGCCCGCTCCGCATCTGGTACAAGTGGGAGATGTTGTCTGGTTTATGTTGAATTTATGTTTGTATTGTTGTAAGTTTGGGTGGTGCCCACATCTCAATCTTGCTAATGAGATTTGTGAGTGTCTTGGGAGGTTGCTGAAGTCGGGGTTTATTTCGGGAGGGGGGGGGAGTGTCAAGGATGTTGTTTGGTGGTCTGTTGATCAGGTAGGAATGCGTTAGTTGAGTGTGTATATATTTGATTTAGAATTTTGTAGAAGGTACCGGTGGATGATGGAGGTTGTTTTAGTCTGTGTATGGTAGGTTGGAGGAGAGTATTGTGGCATGGGTGTGTGGGTAGACGGGTTTTTGCGTAAAATTGAGTGCCTATCATTTCGAGGTGGTTCTTTATAGGTAGTATTTTGGTTTCATTATGTAGGTGTTGTTGAGGGGTTGTGGGTGTGCAGCCGGTGATTGTGCGGAGGGCTCTATTTTGCGTTATTTGGAGTATCATTAAGTTTTGATGGGAGAGCATTGGGTGCCAGACAGGGGATGCATAGTTGATGGTGGGGCGTATAAATTGTTTGTAGATGGCAATTGAGGTTTGTATGTTGTTATATATGTCTGTGTTGGCCACTGTTTTGAGGATGTTGAGTTTTCTGTTTGCGGCTGAGGTGGTATTTTGGATGTGTTGGTGAAAGTGAGGTGGGTGTCAAATGTTAGGCCGAGAATCTTTGGAGTTTTGCTGAGGGGTATGGGATTGTTGTTTAGTAGAACTTGTGGGTGGGTTTTGGATAGGTGTTTGTCTGTTGTTATGAGGGTTATGGAGGATTTGTTTGGGGATGCGGTCATCCGGTTTTCAGTCAGCCAAGTTTGGATTAGTGTTAGGTAGTCTTGTGTGATTGTCGTTGTGGTAATGAGATTTTGGTGGGTGGTGCCAATAGTTATGTCGTCGGCGTATGAAGTATGTGGGTGTGAGGTGTTCGGGGTTGAGGGAGGTCTGCTGTGTATAGGTTGAATAGTGTGGGGGAGAGTATGGCTCCCTGGGGTACGCCGTTTCTTATGTTTATGGTCCGAGATTTTTGGCTGTTTTGTTGTATTTGGGCGGTTCTTCCCGATAGGAAGTTGGCTAACCATTTCTTGATGTTTGTTGGGATTGGAGGATTTTATGGATTAAATTGTGTCTCGGGACAGTATCGAAGGCTTTATTTATATCTATTGCTATTAGTATTGTTTTGTGATATGGGTTATGGTTTAGTCCGTTTATTATTGGTTGGATGATGTTGGTGAGTGCTGTGGTGGTGGAGTGCTTGGATTTGAAACCGTGTTGGAAGCTTTGTCGTGGGATGAATTGGAGGATAGAATTTAGGATTAGTTTTTCAAGTAGTTTTGAGATAGTGGATAAGAGGGAGATTGGACGATATGAGGAGGGGTTTGATGAGTCTTTGCCAGGTTTTAGTTTAGGAATGATTAATGCTTTTTTCCATTGGGGAGGGATATAGTTGAGTTGAATGGATTTGTTGAAGATGGTGGTTAGATGTGTGATTGGATAGGTGTTTTAGGTGAATATTTGATATGTTGTCTGGTCCTGTTGCTGGAGAGTTTTTAATGGTGTTTTGTGTGTTTGTGGGTGTGATGACGATTAAGTTGTTTTGGTTGTTGCCTAGTTTTTTCAGTTTTTTTATTATCTTCCTGTTTTGGGGGTGGGTGGGTAAGCTGCTTTGTTTAGCGAAATGTGTGGCCAGTAAGTTGATGTGTTGTTTGGAAGTCAATGGAGTTTGTGTTGTAGGATTGGTTGGAGTTTCGTGAGTGGGAAGTGGGTTGTTTTTTGCGTTGTGAATGGTGTGGATTGTTTTCCAGACTCTTTTGCTGTTTGTGTTGTCCAAGTTTTTAACGAAGTTTTGGTAGTTGTTGGTTGTGTGAGTTTTTATTTGGGTTGATATTTGGTTGTTTAGGTTTTCTATTTGTGTTTTGGTGTGTTGTGTGGGGTTGTTTTGGAGTTTTAGTGCGTTTCTTTGTTTTATGAGAGAAGTGATTTCGGGGGTGAGGTTTGGTTTGTATTTTTTAATGTGACCTTTTGGGATGAAGATGTTGGCCGCTTTCTGGATTGTGTGGGTGAGATGTTTGATTGCTGATTTCAGGGAGGATAGGTTTGTAATTTCGTTTGTTGTGAGGTTTTCGTCTATGTAATTGGTGAAGCCGGTCCAATTTGCTTTTTTGTAGTTGGTAAATGTAGTTTTTGATTTGTGTGGGTTTGTTTTTAATGTGGTATTTTATAATTATTGGCAGGTGGTCTGAGTTTAGATCGGTTTCTGTGGTCCATTGTAGGAGAGGGTGAATGTTTGGGGATGTGGGGGATTGGTTGAATTGCGGGGTGATTCTGGTATGGAGGTTTTTGTTGTTTAGGATGTTAAGATGTTCCAAGTGGGTGATAATGTGGGTTCCTCTTGGATCGGAGGGTTGATTTTTGTACCAAGTCGGGTGGTGGGCGTTGAAGTCTCCGCATATCAAGAGATTAGGGAGGTTAGTTATTGTGGTGAGGTTAGGTGAGTAGTTCAATGGACAGTGTGTGGATGTTTGGTGAGGTATGTATAGGTTTACTATGTTGTGCGTGGTTTTGTTTATTGTTATTGAGAAGGTTTGAATTTTTGATGTGTTGTCAGTTTGCATGTTTGCATGTTGTGAGGATGTGTTGGAGTAATTAATAGAGTTGTGAATGAGGGTTAATAGTGAGTGGTTGTTGGGAGTGTGATGAGAGTAGATAGTCATATTTGTAGAAAGTTGGAGGGGGTTGGTTTATTGGTAGGTGGGCTTCTTGTATAAGTGCTATGTGGATGTTGTGTTTGTGTAGGAATGTTTCTAGTTCTTTGTGTTTGTTGTGGAGGCCATTTATGTTGATTTGTAGGATATTTATTGTAGAGGTTGGGGAATTTTGAATGATAGGGTTTAAAGTGGTTGGGGGGGGGGTGCATATTTGACATTTCCAGTTGTGGTTTGTAGGTGGGAGCCTTTGAAAAGGGGAACATTGTCTGTGGATCCACTTGTGACAGTTGTTACATTTTATTGAGTCCCTCCTGACTATTTTGCTGCAGATCGGGCACTGCCAGATTACGGGCCCCGGATTTACCTCTATGTCGCCGGCTTTTAGTAGGAGGAGGAGGAGATAAGCCATCCTAGTCTCCTCCTGAAATGGAAAAAGAACGTTAGAAGAGTGTTGAGAAATAGTTGCTTGAAAGATCTCGGATTTCTCCGGACTGCGGCGAGGTGAGCTTCCCTCGCTCGTGACCCCAAGCTTGCTCGAGGGGGGGGGGAGAGGCTTTGCATCGGTTTCCGGCGGAGTTTCTGTATCTGAAGCTTCAGTCGAATCTGGATGTCGGTCTTGCCGCGGGAAGGCTCCTCTCCTGAATATATATATATATATATACATATTTTATTTTTTTTTTTTCTTTGATTTAGTTCACCATTAAGTATAATTTACCATTTTAACCCCGGTTTTGCCTGATTTTTAGCCGAGGCCAGGGCTGGGTCCCTGGTTGGTCCATACTTCTCTGACTTAGTCCTCCAGTCTTTGGCATTTCTGCATATCTTTTTGATGTCGCGCTAGACATATCACAAATTTTTTATTTTTAAACTTCCCTCTTTCAGAATTTATCCTCTTATTTTCTTTCTGATTGTTCTATAACAGCTGTTGTAGACTGCCATAGTTCTTCCTTTAAATCTATTAATAGTGGTGTTCCTCATGGATCTGTCCTAGCTCCAACTCTTTTTTTTTTCTATTTTCGTTAAAGACCTCAATTAATTAATCACGTATCCACCCCTATGACGATGACTCCACACTTCATTACTCCTTCCAATTTGAAAGAGACCACTCCCAACGCAGATAATTGACGCAAGTATGGTGGCTTTAGAGCAACTGACCTGATCTTTTCTTGTATTTCATTCTGGGGCAGAGAAAATTCCTTTCCTCCATCTATCTACTCGACACAACTATGACTTTTGAAAACACTCAAATTAAACCTTAGTCCCTCCTGGTTCCAGAAAACAGATCAAAGATTTCTTTTCAGCCAGTTTTGAGAAGTGGGTTCAGCGTTTGCAGAAATGTTTTGATGTTCAAGAAGATTATGTACAAAAGTATTATTACATGTTCATTGAATAAACCTTTGACTTTTCAGTCTTTGTTTCGTTACCTTATCTGCAGTGTACGAGATTTTACGCTAGAACAGGCGTTACTTTTCAGTCCACCCATATATATATATATATATATATATATATATATATATATATATATATATATATATATATATATATATATATATATATATATATATATATATATATATATATATATATATATATATATATATATATATAGAGAAATTGTACAATTTTGAAGGAACAGCAAAATATTTTAAATTTACCATGCGATTGTTTTATAAAGATAAAAATAGAATTCTATATAATTCCGAACTCCATTCAACCCATTCCCCCCCCCCCCCCACTTTCCTTCCTTTCTGAGTACCATAGACATCGCAGAAAATTTCACATTTAATACTTATTTATAATTATTACCTTTTTAGTACATTCAAAAATCAGATTTTCATCTCGGCTCACAAATGATATTTTAGCACTAGTGTTTATATATATATATATATATATATATATATATATATATATATATATATATATATATATATATATATATATATATATATATATATATATATATATATATATATATATATATATATATATATGCGCAATACTCATAACCAATGAGGACACTGGCATGTGCAACTAACTTGATTGGTACAGTAATCCTATTCTCCAAGATACAAAGATGTTTCAATGCAAGGACATAAGTTAATTAACTTTTCTGAGGAACTGAAAAGGCTCAAGCAAGAATGCTATGCATTAAAAGTCAAAGAATTAAATTTACTGTAACATTTCTCTTACGATCTGAAATAAAATGATCAATCAATAAAAATGTTAATAATAATCACAAATGATTGGAGTTCCCTTAAAAAAATGACTCATTGCAAATAAAGAACAAGGAATAAGCCCAGGCATTTGAATTTATTTCTTGGCTATGCAAATACAAATTAGGAGAGTCTTAGAGACTGAAGATTAACAATTGACAAAAGACCTATATGTTGATTCCAGTTGTTATTTCATGTTGCAATTCTTTATTATTTTATTTTTAAATTCTGTGTTTGAACTTTGAATACTTTAAAGTAGCAGGTATACATAACAAGAATTCTTTGCTGCAGCATATACTTCATGAGGCAATGTTATTTTCACATGTCCTGGAATCAAATTTAAATAGATTTATCTTATACTCGGTAATATATAAATAAAAAATAAGTCGAATAATAAACTTTTATTTATTGTCATTGATAATGAAAGATGTAAAAATAATAACCTTGATGCGAGGTTTTGATTTAAATATGTAAAAAACTTTGAGTTGCATGTAGTTACGTAATAAGCACAGCATTATAAGATCAAAGTTGAAGTTTATTATATTTAAAAATACAACTCGTGATGTATTTTGTGTAACATCCATAACGTTGGCATTAGTTAAGAACTACAGAAGGTAAATTTTCTCTTTAAAAAAAAAAAAAAAAAAAAAAAAAAAAATATAGGTGTTGTATTGCTTTTTTTCGGTAGTGAATCTTAAACTGAATTAAGATAAACATGAGCTGTAATTGTAAGTTAAAAGTTAACATCAATTATTTACTAAGTTTTCATTGAATTTTTTTCCATCTTACATGAAAAGATATTTAATGTTAGGAAAAAGTCTCAATATTTATTATCAAAAATAAAAAAAGGATCTTGTTAGATCATCTTTTGGTATTTCATTTGCAGTATGTCTTGATTTAGAACAATATATTTTCTTATATTGTTAATGACATATTTTCTTTAGCTTCTAAGTCCACTTCTCTACAATGAACTCCCAGCAATATGTCAAATTCCCTTTTGTTTGTGATCCATAGTTTTGCATTAATCTTTTGAGGTTAAGTTAAAAGTAAATACATATATTTACCATGCGATTGTTTTATAAAGATAAATAGAATTCTATTTAAATCCACATCCATCCACCCCATTCCCCCCCCCCCTTCCTTCCAGAGTACCATAGGCATCACCTTCAACCTTTAATTACATATAATATTTACATTTCCAGTTAACTGTTTGTCAAATCATGATAATGAATTATTTTTGACATGTATTTGGATTCCGTCCCATTAATGGTTACATGAGGAGAATCATTTAGAGAACATCTTGTGAAAATGATATAATTGATTTTATTAACCAAAAAATTTAAACCACAGCTCTGAACTTTTCACTATTGAATATGAAGCTTATTAAATTATTTAAACAAACGTGAGGACTTGGATCAGAATACCAAAGCACTTAATCATATATATAGAACAAGAAATACTGTCAGTATAGGTAATTCCATTTAAAAAAATGCATCATTTTAGAACTGTGTTGAAGGTCTCCCATTTAGCTTTAATAATTTGTTGTAGTTTAATCTAGTTTGCCTGTATTATTCTATTTTGCTAATCAAAACGATTAACAGGAAAACTTATTTTAATTCATTTCTTGAAAACTGCATGGGAGATTAATTATTATCACTTTATAATTATTAATTTAAATTAATATATATATATATATATATATATATATATATATATATATATATATATATATATATATATATATATATATATATATATATATATATATATATATAAAACGTTAAATATATATATTAAATAAATATATTAGTCTACCTCCTCTGTCTCCTTCTTAGTCTTACGCCTGAAATGGTTCAACAATGTACATAATATAACTTAAGCAAGAAACTTTAATGATAATCTTTGAAGAGGCTAGCAGCAATAATAAACATAAGAAAAAAACCATTTTTATTCAACGAGCACCACATGGCCTTACAAAGCCTCTTTATTTGGTGACCCTGGAACAGAACACCTACAAGCCTCATGCGCCACGCCTTTGTATATACATTATTATCTATTTGAACTTACAAGAAATTTACTAGTCATTACCCATCAGAAGAAAATCCTAGTTGTTGCTTGATTTTAGATTTTCTACCTAAGTTTCCCCAAGAGAACTTCCAGTCTCGCCCTGGGTAGTGATGTGGTGCTCCATTTAGCAATTTCAAATATATTAGAATTAAATTACAAGTAAAATAAATAATAAAATTTACTATAAAATAAAAAATCTAACACAAAGCCAATTCAGTTGTAAGCTGGTTGGAGACGAGTCCGTAACATAGTCTACCTCCTCTGTCTCCTTCTTAGTCTTACGCCTGAAATGGTTCAACAATGTATATATCATAACTTAAGCAAGAAACTTTATTAATAATCTTTGAAGAGGCTATCAATAATAAAAATCAGAAGCTAACCAGTTTTTATTCAACGAGCGCACACAGCCTTTACAAAACCTTCTTCATATATATATATATATATATATATATATATATATATTATATATATATATATATATATATATATATATATATATATATATATATATATATATATATATATATATATATATATATATATATATATAGATTGAATGTTCATTTATATTGTTTTAAATCTTTATTCAGACAAAGAGTGGGAATCAAAGCACCTGGTATTATTCCTCGTATCTCTGTGAGGGAACCTATGCAAACTGGAATAAAAGCTGTTGATTCTCTTGTGCCAATTGGAAGAGGTCAGCGAGAACTTATCATTGGAGACAGACAAACAGGGAAGACTGCTATTGCCATTGATACAATTATTAATCAGAAAAGATTTAATGATGGTCAAGAAGAAAAGAAGAAACTCTATTGTATTTATGTAGCTATTGGGCAGAAGAGGTCTACTGTTGCACAGATTGTCAAGCGTCTCACTGATGCCGGTTTGTAACTTTTTAGTTGTAGCATTTTGATTTATTTAAAATGACTGATGAGGTAATTTTTAGTATTGAATATGATTATTATTATAATTATTATTACTTGAGGTAATTTTTAGTATTGAATTGGATTCTATTAATAATTATTATTACTATATTTTAACTTTAACAGATGCTATGAAGTATACAATTGTGGTGTCTGCTACTGCATCTGATGCAGCTCCTCTTCAGTATTTGGCCCCTTACTCAGGTTGTGCCATGGGAGAGTTTTTCCGTGATAATGGGAAGCATGCTCTTATCATTTACGATGATTTATCCAAACAAGCTGTGGCTTATCGTCAGATGTCTCTGTTATTGCGGCGACCACCAGGTCGTGAAGCTTATCCTGGTGATGTTTTCTATCTTCATTCTAGGCTTTTGGAGAGAGCTGCCAAAATGAATGACGCAAATGGAGGCGGTTCTCTTACAGCTCTTCCTGTTATTGAAACTCAGGCTGGTGACGTATCAGCTTACATCCCAACTAATGTAATTTCAATTACTGATGGACAAATCTTCTTGGAAACTGAACTTTTCTACAAAGGTATTCGACCAGCAATCAATGTAGGTCTCTCTGTATCTCGCGTAGGATCTGCTGCACAGACTAAAGCAATGAAGCAGGTAATATTATTTTCTTGTTTGGAATAAATGGTTTGAATAGCTGCTGAAGGTTATCAGTGTATTTAAAAAGTTATGAAACAAAAGAGAAAATAAATTCTAATTTTAGATGCTAGCTTATTAGTTATTAATTTATAACATTTTTATTTTACTATTTCAAAGGGATAAATGATTTCTTTAGTTTTATTTGTGTGATGTAGATTTTCATATGTAATTGTTTTTAGTAATTTACGAATCTTAACCTTTTTCTTGGTAGTAATAATGTACGATTCCTGATATTAAGGCTGAGCTCAAATTCCAAAAATTATGCCAAATCTTAGTCATTGTCTTAGTCCAAATTCACATTAAAACTTTTGAAAATTCCATTTAATAAAAATATTAATAATTGTATCATATTTTGCATATGATAATTTTAATAATATTAACTTTTAAATCGGTGTGAAATGTGAATTTAGGTATTACAAATAAATGTGGTTTAACTAAAAGAAAAATAAATAGAATAAATAATAATGGCTTGTAGTATTCTGTAAATTAATTAAAATTTGCTTTTCCTTTTAATCTGTTCTGTTTAAAATTGCTCAAATTTAAAAGTTTAAAAGAAGCAAATTTTAATAAATTTTTGAAATACTACAGGATATATTTTTACAGTAATTTCTTTTAAACAGCATTTTATTCTTACTACTACCTAGATTCATGTTTACCACTTATTCAAAGGTTTAATTATTATTGCAAAAAAAAAAAAAAAAAAAATCTAAAGAAAGGTTTAGAACTAGCTGCTTTGTACTTAAAACAAAACGAACAACTACCTTATTCTTAGAAGGCATCTTAATGATCAACTGGTTTTCGTATTTGTAAAATACTAATAGATCAAATTTTAGAAAGTTAAAGCTATGGTGAAATAACTTTTACAAAAAGCATAGAGACCAATACTGTCTGTATAATGAAATAATACTGATATACATTATATTCCATGGAACGTATTACTTTAATATTGCTTTGCATATGCAAGAAATTATGGACCGACCGGGGCCCCGGCCCCGGCTAATAATCGGAAAACCGGGGTTTAAATTGCAAATTATTATTTTAAATGTTGGATTAAATCAAACAAAATATAAGAAAATTAAGATTTTTCTTTTTGGGTTTTCAATATTTTCTTTTTCTTTTCTGCTTCTTTTGACCGTTCCTTCTGCTAGTGAATGTTCATCTTTGTGTTTTGATTTTAGATGCCCCCATAAATATTTGGTTAAAAAATTTTATTTGGGACACCCGGAGGACCTCTTTTAATTTCCTGGCTGCAGATGTTACATTTAGCTATTTCGAGCCTATCCTGAAACATTGTAAAGTACTCCCATACTATTGAAGCCGATCTTTTAGCCATAATGACTGAAAGTATAAACAAAATAACTTTGAACTTTGAAATAAAGTAGCTAAATGATACAAATTTGATGCACAGCAATAAAATAACAATGATATGTATATAGGTTATATTGATAATTTATCAGAAAAAAAATAAATTTTTGGTAGTTTTTAAAACTTATACAAAATCTATAATTTTCTGAAAAATGCATATAATCATTAATTTAAGTGAATGTGGACTATTCTACTCCTTCCTTATAATTAATATTAATTTTCTTAACCTAAAATTTTAGTGCTTTTGACCTCTTTACAAATTTTAAGCAACCCCTGCCATTACCCCAGCCCTGACCAAATTTGGGAGACACCCCGGTCCCGGCAAAATTCCAGTCCCGGTCGGTCCCTACAAGAAATTATTATGTTCACAACTTCAAAAGCTTTTGGTCCTTTTCTCTAGAAGTAAAAAAAATTAAAATTCTATATAGACAAAATAGCAGAACTAAAATGTCAATCCTTTCAACACTATTACCAATTTAAAATTTCGTTAATTGAAACTTTGATTTCCATTTGTTTATCTATATTGATAGTCTCATCTGAAAATAATGATGACTTTGTTATACTTTCAGTCAGCAATATAGAAAAATTCATGTATAACTCAATAAAGCTGTATCAGAAAGAAGAATCCCTCAAGGTAGCATCGTTACCTACAAACAATAGATTACCTACTCAGTTGAAACAAAGTCAAGATTTTATTTCCTGTCTGTGGGACCTTTTCGAGAAGAGGTTCCTGTGCATTCTTATTTTTGGGCCTATGCCAGATACCGCTGACTGTCTGGGCTTATCGCAGATACCGGGTACTTTATCCATTAATAACAAAGCACTTTCATTATGTACTCATTTACGGCTGAGTAACATGAAGCTAAATGCCAAGAGAGATTGCATATCCTCACACTGACCAGTCTCAAACCATTTCTCACTTGCTGATCCACAGACGGCTTATTTTCTGAAATATTATGGAATGGCCTTCTCTGATACAATATTATCCATATTGAATGTGTACTTCAGGTGGTGGCTGAAACAATTCAGAAAGCTTTATATTAGTGGAATGTCATTGGCCTGTTAAGTTTTTATTTTAACAAAATCAATTATGACGTCTTAACAATGTCTTAATTTTACCCATTAAATAACCACATATGGGTAGAAAAACGGCTTCACAAAATTTCTGGTATTATATTTTCACCAAAAGTAAAATGCTAAATATATTAATTAAAGAAAAAGCAGTAGAAAGCGTGTTCTTAAAATATTTGAGAAATAGG
Source organism: Armadillidium nasatum (assembly GCA_009176605.1). NCBI lineage: Eukaryota > Metazoa > Arthropoda > Malacostraca > Isopoda > Armadillidiidae > Armadillidium > Armadillidium nasatum. The sequence goes on from SEYY01003989.1 coordinate 39,432, forward strand.
TATTGAGCAGCAGATGGAAGAATTCTGTTGCATCTTTATGAAACTATTGCATTGTCAAAAATAGATTAATTTTTGTCTCCCTTTCGAAGATTGTGCACATTCCATTATCGTTGGCAATTCCAGGGAATTTGACTCTCGCCTGTAGACAAACAATTTCTTAAAATCCGTAACGGCTCATAATAGATTATTAACACTATACTCCCATTATCCAGTACATTTGAAAAGTGAACTGAAATATATTTATTATATCAGTTTTTGTTGATTTATTTGTTTAATGTGATTTTAGCTACCTTTTTTTTTTTTTTTTGCGTGTATGTAATTATTTCGGTCCATCTATTTAAATTTTTTAACTTTTGTAAAAAGTATTAATTTTCTATTTTAAGGTTGCTGGTTCAATGAAACTTGAATTGGCCCAGTATCGTGAAGTAGCTGCTTTTGCGCAATTTGGCTCTGATCTTGATGCCTCAACTCAACAGCTGTTGAACCGTGGTGTACGATTGACTGAACTTTTAAAACAGGGTCAATATGGTATGTGTTTAATATTTATGCCCCTATGCTCTTTTAGTCCCTGCATTCCAATGCTGTTTCTCACTCACAATATAAACTTGTCCTGATTCACCTTATTTTTTTTTTAATTCTTCCTTGACTTTTCTCTCTTCCCAGAGCTTATCTTTTTTTCATTTTATCAGCTATTGACGTTATACAGTCCAGTTACATTGCCAATCTTCTTGATGACCGAAAATGATTGAATATATATATATATATATATATATATATATATATATATATATATATATATATATATATATATATATATATATATATATATATATATATATATATATATATATAATATATATATATATATATATATATATATATATATATATATATATATATATATATATATATATATATATATATATATATATATATATATATATATATATATAATATATATATATATATATATATATATATATAGGGATGGAGCGATACCAAAATTTTTACCGATACCTAAAAATTACCAGATACCGATACCGATACCGGTACCGGTATCGGAAAATATGCCGATACTACTACCGATACCGATACTTTACTCTTATCCAAAAATTTTGCCGATACCGATACTGAAAAGGCCGATACCGATACCGGTATCGGAAAATATGCCGATACTTGCCGATACCGATACCGATACCGATACTTCACTCCATCCCTAATATATATATATATATATATATATATATATATATATATATATATATATATATATATATATATATATATATATATATATATATATATTATATATATCAGTTATCTATGCCTTAATCTTTAAATACTTAAATAATTGATTCTAAGTTTAATTTATTGTTAGTTTCCCTTTTCTCTTATCTAGGCAAACTGCTCCCAAACACAATAACTAAACTGAAAAGTCAGCAGACGATCCGGATTCCCCACACTTACCTTTGCAGTTAATTGATATGTGTCAGAAGATAGTTACCTTTTATACTATGCCTTGATAATCGTCTTAGTTAAAAAACAATGACATTCTACTACTTCAATAAATTCAATTATTTATATAATACAAAAAAGGGATGGAACAATCCTGGAAGAATTAAGAATGAAAAAAAAAAAAAAAAAAAAACTTTAAACATATATAACAGATCCTATTCTCAATCATTCACCAAGAAACACCCATTTTTCATTTATCCTAGTTCTGTTTCTGCTGTCTTTTTGTGTCCCATTTTCTTTTTACAAATCTGCAGTATATATATATATATATATATATATATATATATATATATATATATATATATATATATATATATATATATATATATATATATATATATATATATATATATATATATATATATATATATATATATATATATATATATATCTACACTATGCGATTTTTTTTAATTGTCAATTTTTCGTTGGTGTATTTTTTAGACCATTTGTATTTTTTTTTTTTTTTTTTTTTTTTTTTCCTCCAGTGGGCAAAGGCCAGAGGCCTACCAAATTCCACCGGAGTTGGGAAAGATCTATTATCATGGTCGATGGTGGCCGACGTGTCCAGACACACGGCGTTTGAAAGTATGCAAGTCAAAGGAAGTTGGGAAAACATATATATATATATATATATATATATATATATATATATATATATATATATATATATATATATATATATATATATATATATATATATATATATATATATATATATATATATATATATATATATATACATCACACACTGGCTGTTAGGCGTACATTTACCATTTAAGTCGAGGTTAAGTCGAACTATATTTTCGAAATCTCATATATACCATATATGAGATTTATAAAATATACTCTCTCCAAATTTTGGCAACATTTCAGGATTTTTCCTTACTTTTTTCGATTTTTAAAACTCGATAACTTATTTTCCTTTCGTTTCTCGACTTTTTAAGTATTTTTTCGTGTTTTTGTGGTCATGTTCTACAAATAAGGTAAATTTCGTTACAATTGGCTGGGTAGATATAATAAGATATAATATATATATATATATATATATATATTATATATATATATATATATATATATATATATATATATATATATATATATATATATATATATATATATATATATATATATATATTTCTCTCTCTCTATCTCTGTCCAGTTCCCATGGCCATTGAAGATCAAGTAGCTGTAATTTACTGTGGTGTAAGAGGTTATTTGGACAAAGTTGATCCTTCTAAGATCACTACGTTTGAAAAGGAATTTATGCAGCACATGAAATCCAGTCATACAGATATTCTTGATAGCATTGGTAAGCAGGGCTTGATCACAGAAGAAGTTGATGCTAAATTGAAGAAAATTGTTACAGACTTTACTGCCACTTTCCAAGGGTAATTTTTTTTTTAAATGGTTTTAAGTTGTTAAATTTTATGTATATATAACATGTACCAATGTCAAATCTTCACTATTCTAGTGTCTGATAAATAATTTAATAACATTTCCAATTTTATTTTTCTATACCTATAATAGATGTACATAAATTCTGAAATTTATTTATAATCTAGAAAATTTACTATATATATTGCTCTGCAGTGTAATTGGACACTGGGAAAGATAAAATAAACTTTTTTAATTATGAACTTTTATTTTTTTCATTTTGTTCTTTCAATAACTATTTGAAACTCTATAGTAGGAATTTTTTTAATAACCACGTTTATGTAAGATTATTTTTTATAATATTCATGTTTTACCTTATAACATTGATGAGATGATTCTGCTTTTTTTAAGTTATTCTCTTGATGAATAGAGACTACCCATTTTATTATGCCGAAGAGGAAGAGTTAAAACTTTTTTCTCTTATGATTGCAAGGTTAATTTTCATACACCCTAATTTTAGAGTTTTTAAGGTACAGTTTGAACAACCGTTTTGATACAGTTCACCCAAGTGGGGTTTAAATTTATTAAAACACAAGATTATATTTTGACATAAGCAGGGATGAATTGGGTTCTTTGCCGAAAAATGCAAACTTTTAGAAAGTAGAAAAGCAAAATAACATTGAGCTTAAACTTTATTTTGATGATGTAGCGTTTTCGTTTATTTCCCGTAGATCGTTGATGGAGCCGACCAGGTGTGGAATTGAAGGGTTGAAATATAGCAAAATTATTTTTATTACAAAAAATAGATATCAATAATACTTATACCTAATAAAATATATAAAAAAAAAATACTTTTCCTTGTAAAATGCAAAAAAAAAAAAAAAAAAAACTTTTACAATACAAATAAAATAAAATTTCCTCCCTTCCCAAGCTGCATCGTTTCACCTAAGATAAAGAAAATTAATACCCAGATTTTTTTTTTTTTTCCACTGACTGTATTTAGTTTAGGATATACTTCTAAATTTCACAAAATGATCTTTCTTGATGATTTTCCCCATCAATTTTCCACCATTCTTGCATTGAAAAAGAATTGGCAATATCTTCAACTCTTCCACTCATATAGTTCTTTTTGGACCATCTGACTCAAAAAGTTGTATAGAATACAATTTACAAATACTGAATTTCTATTAACTATACTACTCAAAGTATTCCACTCAATGTCTGGAAAATTAAAATCACCCAATATGACTACCCCTTTTACATTATTTTCACACGCTACCTTGATTTCCTTCACCATTTCTTCATCTAATACTTGACTCTGTTCAGGAGCTCTATAAAATGCTTCAATCCTGTATGATTTATTATACATAAGAATATCTACCCACAGAGATTCCACATCCTAGTTTGTTTTAATGTCAGCTATTAACACCGATTCGATATTGCTTTTAACATAGAGTGCTACACCTCCACCATTCCTTCCTCTACGTTGGTATAGGTAAAATGAGTATCCTTCTATTTCATATTCCTGTAGGGAATCTCCGTAAATTGCCTCATTAACCCATGCTTCTGTAATGCAAATAATGTCAAGATTCTCCTCTATAATGTAACTAGTCAACTCATCTTTTTTGTTTCTAAGGCTCTGAGCATTTGTGTAAAAACATTTCATACTAAACATGTCCTTATATGTATCCTTTCCATCTTGATTTCTAGTAATGTCTCCATTTTATTAATAGGCCCATATTGTAAAGCACATCTATTTTTATTCATACCACCATCAATCCCACCGTCAGTATATATATATATATATATATATATATATATATATATATATATATATAATATATATATATATATATATATATATATATATATATATATATATATATATATATATATATATATATATATATATATATATATATATATATATATATATATATCAAATTCAATTCAAATCTTTCAAATCTATCTCTCAACACTCTCCTACTATACTTTCTCCTTTTTTCCATTTCAGGAGGAGATTAGGCTGGCGTATCTCCTCCTCCTCCTACTTAAAGCCGGCGACATAGAGGAAAATCCGGGGCCTGTAATCTGGCAATGCCCGATCTGCAACAAAATTGTCAGAAGGGACTCCATAAAATGCAAAAACTGTCACAAGTGGATCCACAGACAATGCTCCCCATTTCAAAGACTCCCACCTACAAACCACAATTGGAATTGTCAAATTTGCACCCCCCCCCCTACCACTTTAAACCCTATCAATCGTAATTCCCACATCTATACACTAAATATCCTACAAATCAACATAAACGGCCTCCACAACAAACACAAAGAACTAGAAACATTCCTACACAAACACAACATCCACATTGCGCTTATACAAGAAGCCCACCTTCCAACAAACCAACTCCCCCCTACTTTCTACAAATACGACTCCATCTACTCCCAACACAAACCCAACCATCACAAACTTTTAACTCTCATCCACAACTCAATTAATTACTCCAACACATCCTCTCAACATGCAAACACGCAATCTGACAACATCTCTAAAATCCAAACCTTCTCAATAGAATTAAATAAAACTACGCACAATTTAGTAAACCTGTACATACCACACCATACCTCCACACACTGTCCATCAAACTACTTACCTAACCTTACTACAATAACAAACCTCCCTAATCTCCTATTATGCGGAGACTTCAATGCCCACCACCCGACCTGGTACAAAAACCAAGCCTCCGACCAAAGAGGAACACACATCATCGAACACTTGGAACATCTCAACATACTTAACAACAAAAACCTCCATACCAGAATCCCCCCGCAATCCAACCAATCCCCCACATCACCTGACATCTACACTGGACCACCGAAACCGATCTAAACTCTGACCACATACCAATAATCATAAAATACCACATCAAAAACAAACCCATTCACAAATCTAAAACTACTTTTACCAACTACAAAAAAGCAGACTGGACCGGTTTCTCCAATTACATAGACGAAAACCTCACAACAAACGAAATTACAAACATATCCTCCCTCAAATCAGCTATTCAACATCTCACCCACACAATCCAGAAAGCAGCCAACATCTACATCCCTAAAGGCCACATTAAAAAATACAAACCTAACCTCTCCCCCGAAATCACTTCTCTCATAAAACAAAGGAACGCACTAAAACGCCAAAACAACCCCACACAACTCACCAAAACACAAATAGAAACACTAAACAATCAAATATCGACCCAAATAAAAACTCACACAACCAACAACTACCAAAACTTCCTCATCAAAAACTTGGACAACACAAACAGCAAAAGAGTCTGGAAAACAATCCACACAATCCACAACGCAAAAAACAACCCACTTCACACTCACGAAACTCCAACCAATCCCACTACACAAACCCCATTAACTCCCAAACAACACATCAACCTACTAGCCACACACTTCGCTAAGCAAAGTAGCTTACCTACCCACCCACAAAACAGGAAAATAATAAGAAAACTGAAAAAGCTACCCAACAACTTAAACGCCATCACACCCACAATCACTCAAACACCATTAAAACTATCAAAAACTCCTCCAGCAACAGGACCAGACAACATATCAAATATTCACCTAAAACAACCTATCCTACCACACATCACATACATAACCTCCATCTTCAACAAATCCATCCAACTCAACTATATCCCCCCCAATGGAAAAAAAGCATTAATCATCCCTAAACTAAAACCGGGCAAAGACCCGTCAAACCCCTCCTCCTACCGCCCAATCTCCCTATTATCCACCATCTCAAAACTTCTTGAAAAACTAATCCTAAATTCTATCCTCCAATTCATCCCACAACAAAACTTCCAACACGGGTTCAAACCCAACCACTCCACCACCACTGCACTTACCAACATCATCCAACCTATAATAAACGGACTAAACCATAAGCCTTATCACAAAACTATACTAATAGCAATTGACATAAACAAAGCCTTCGATTCTGTCCCGAAACATAATCTTATCCATAAAATCCTCCAATCCAACATCCCAACAAACACTAAGAAATGGCTAACCAACTTCCTATTAGGAAGAACCGCCCAAATACAACAAAACGGCCATAAATCACGTACCATCAACTTAAGGAACGGAGTTCCGCAAGGAGCCATACTCTCCCCCACTCTATTCACCTGTACACAGCAGACCTCCCTCAACCCAAACAACTTTCACCCGCATAA